>JAVSBV010000067.1:918080-928937 GCA_033117975.1 Parotocinclus spilosoma | reverse complement strand
CTAGCAAACCCAACCTAAAAACTAATTAAAACTAACTGAATTTGAGAAAAAAAGTCAAAACAAAATAAAACTAAACTGTAATAAAAAATCCAAAACTATTATAACCTTGGCATAAACCAGTCTGGACATTTTCCTTTGAAATCTGGCATCGAGTTTCCACGCACTTGATATTTTTTCTTTTTCTGACGATTCTCTGTAAACCCTAGGGACTGTGCATGGAAATCCCAGTAGAGCATCAGTTTCACACTAGCTCTTCTAGCACCAATAGCCATGCCACGTTCATTTGAATCACTTTTCTTCTCTAGTCTCTTATGCATGGTTTGAAAGTCAGCAGGTCATTATGACCAAGTCCAAATGCATTGGGTGGTTATGTTATTGGTTGATTTGTGTTAACAAGTATTTGAGCAGGTGTAACAAATAAAATGGGTGTATATAATAAATACATAAATGTGTACATATTTGAATTAACATTGTCTATTGTGTTAAATCAACTTTGAGACGCATAATGAATAATTTAAAGATGTTCACTCCTTTAGACAAAACTTTTTAGACTTTATCCTCTTCATCCTATTCTTTCTCTAACTACTCATGAACTGTAGCACTGTTTTTTTCAAATGCATGACATCCGCATTACAATCTACATAATTCATGATTCCAAATTTATGTACTAATATATAATCATGTTAATCTGGTTTAACTATTATTTAATTAAACTGACAGACAACTTCCGCCGCGACTGCTTCATGAAAATGTATGCTAGTAAAACTAACAGGATGTTTTAAAATCAAATGAATTAATGTGGAGTCACGTATCTCAGCAAGAACCTAGTGCTCTCTTGGCGTGCTCATATTTTAGTATCACTAAATAAGTACGTAACTGTTTTGAAATGATACACACATCAGCACTGCATAAAAATGGTCTATTTATATTCATATTATGTCATATTAATGCATTTAAACTGCAGTGCTTGTTTAGTTCTGTTACATTTGTTTCTTGCCTTTAAGTAACTTCATGTTTTCTATGGAAGTTTCAGTTAGTGAGGGAGCAACAGATCAAACATTTGGGTGGCTTTCAATGTCAATTTGACATATTTATAATAACCAGCTAATAATAAAGATAAAATACATTTTATTTCAGTCAATCGAAAGTTGGGCAGCATAGTGACATGGTGGGTAGCAAAAGGGCCAGGTGGAGCGACATGGTTCCTTTATGTGTGAAGCTGGCATGTTCTTCCCTTTGTCTGCATGGGTTTGCTGATGGTACTATGGTTTCCTCCCATGGTCCAAAGCTAAGTGTGTTAGGTTCCTTTTTAGTTTCTAAAGTGATGTTCCTGCCTTGGCCTCTATGTCACCGGCTTTCTCGTGACCCTGACCAAGGACTACGTGGATACAATAATGAATTAGTGAATCCCAAGTGGATGGTTTCCCTATGATTGACCAACAAGCAGCAAGTTACAGTAGTAAATTCTATGTACCCTGGTTTGACAAGTACTCTTGAAACGCCCTCGATTGAAGTTAAAGGAAAGGTTTTGAAACAAGGTCAGACTCAAAAGCTCAAAAAGACTCTTACAGATGGAGAATGCATGCTGTGCTGGGTATGGGCTTGGATTTATTTGTTTTTGGACAGGCCGATAACGATCAATATGAGTTCATCCACAGTCTGCATCCAAGTTGTGTGCTTTTGTTCTGCCTCCTCCTTACTGAATCCTGATCCAGTCTTGTCTATTCTTCTGCTTTCTTTGGCTCTTATTCAGTTGTTGTGTTTCGTGTTGAAGGCCAGAGCGATTTAATTTACTCACCCTGGCTCTGCCCTCACACAGAGCTGCTATATAGTAACTGACTACTAGGAGTAGGAATAAAAGTCCATTCGATTTGAATGACAAGGATGAAGCCCTGGCTAGACATTTCTGGTTTCATGGTAACCACATTTCAGGGACAAATCCTTTCAATTTTATCCTTGGTTTGCAATTTTACCTGTGCCACACTGCTATGATCCACCGTCGCAGCAGCTGCCACACTCTAAAGTTCTTAATACAGTTTTTGGCTTCAATTTTTGGACTTTTACCATCAATCCCTGGTGGCATAATGCCATGGGTGGTTCGCACAGTCTCCTCACAGTTCCAGAGATCCAGTTTGACCCTAAGCTTACATTTACATTTTCGGCGTTTAGCAGACGCCCTTATCCAGAGCAACTTACAGCTCATACAGTTTTACAATTTCAAGTAATTGTTGGTTTAGGGCTTAGCTTAAGTACCCAAATGTGGCAGCTTGGCAGGGGTGGGATTTGAATCCTGGATTATTGGGTCCATAAGATCCAGAGGCCAGTACCTTTACATTTCCAGCATTTAGCGGACGCCCTTATCCAGAGCGACTTACAACTTATACGGTCTTACAATTCAAGCAATTGTGGGTTAAGGGCTTTGCTGAAGGACCCAACATGATCAATGTTTCACAAATAATGCAACATTTAATAAAACAAACAAACGAACAAAGAGACGGTAACAGAACTGTATTATTGGTTGCAATGGCACAAATGCCGCTATGAGCAAGCACATATTTTTAGTTTTAGGGTAGAAGTCTATTGTCCAATGTGAAGATATCTATTACAATGACCAGTTTTGTTTAGGACTGCAATATCAGCTGAAAATCATACACTCTGGATTTAGTCTTATTACAATAAATCTATTAGTTGCATATGTACAGTTTTCTTTTATATTTGGAAGTAGTCAGCTCTGAGTCAGGGTTCCTAGCTGTCATGAAAGCATCAAACAGGATAAAGAGAAGGTTCACTGTGGGAGTTCTTTGGCAGCGTTTTGGTTTGTGGTGCTTTATTCCATACGAACTCCAAAATGAGTTATTGAATGTTAAGCCATAAGTTATGAAATTGGAAACATTTTAAGTAGTGCACTACATCGTGAATTGTGCCCCTATAAATCTCAAATGTTTTAACACTTCTTATCAAAGCTGTAAGGAAAGTTTTCAGCACGGTAATAGATGCTTTGTGATTTCTTTTTAAATGCTTGTATGCATGTATGGAGGCAAAGCCTGATTGTGATGAATGATCTTCTGGCCCTGAGTCAGTTGCTGAATGGAAGTTTTCCAGTGAATGACAGAAGAGAGTGAACCACCATTAATTCTGCCAGCAGAAATTCCCCCTTGGCTTGGCCTAGAATGTTCTTGTTGGCAATGCAGAGTATACATACTGCTAGGAAACCTCTCCAGTGATCGTAATGAACCTCTTGACTTGTGAATTACTTTACATTGGTAAAATGCCTATACAAAGCCTTAACCTGGAGTACTTTCACAAAAGTAACATGTGGGTGGGTGTATATATGCTGGACTCAATACACTGCACAAGTCTGATACTTTTGCCCTTACTGAGAAAGAAAATTGCAGAGCAATTTAAAACTCTCCAGCTGTCTGCAGGAATAAAGGCCTCCTGACAGTAACTAACTGGTGAGAGAGACAGGAGGAGATGATACAGGGGAGCTTGGAACTTTGTGAAGCTTTTTGATATTTCTCCATAAATATGACCTGAAGCATCATCCAAATTTCACACAACCCTATAAGAAGATAAAGAGAACTCAATAAAGCAAAGAAGATACAAATATCATAAATGATCACTTATTTAAAAAAAAAAGTCCTTTAGTGGCAAAAGTATGTTCCTTTGCCTTTAGCATCTAGCATTACCCCATGTAACCAAAGTTTTACAGTTAAGTCAAATTTATATATATAATGCATTTTAGGTGCATTGTTTTATAGCAACTTTACAATATTATATTATCTTAAAAGGCTAATCCCAAATTGAGTAAGCCTAGGGGGACAGTAGCAAGGAAAAACTCCCTGACTATAGAAGGAGGAACCCTTGGGAGGACCAGGACTCAAAAAGGGACCCGACCTGCTTGGGTGTTAACTGTTGATCACCCCTGCACATATGCTTGGTTGATTTTTGCCCTTACACAACATTATTATTGGATTAAGATCAGGACTTGGACTTGGCCATCCCAAAACATAAAATCTAGTATTTTTAAAACTATTTTTTGGTAGAAAAAAAGAATGTATGCACTAGGGTCAGTGTCTTCCTGCGTTTTCTTTACAATTTACTATTATGATTCAGAATTCCTTGTACTATCATTGGTGGGAAGATTCATTAAAACGGATTTAAATCATGAATCTACCACCACCCTGTTTCACAATGCCTTCACAAGGGGAGCGTTACCCTTTTTCAGACATTAAACTACTCATTTAAAAGTTATATGTTGGTTTCTTTCATATATAAATATAGAGAGATTTTTTAGATTGTCTACTTGCCATATCATGGGCTGTAATATTCTTGCAAAGTGGTTTTCTTTTTGCAAGCATACGAAGCACACTGTTTGCTTTTTGCTGTTCTCCTGATGGACTCCTAAACATTAACCAATGTGAGCCTTTAATTACTTTGAAGTTACCCTGGGTTCTTTTGTGGCATCTTGGACTACTACACAGCTTCCTTTAAGGATGATCTTTGTCGGTTGACCACTCCTGAAGATGTTAACCATGGTCTTAAATTCCTCTATTTCTACACATTCAGCTTAAGTGAATTGGTCTTCAGAGAACTTTTAAGAGGTGGTTTTGTAACCTTTTCTTTTCCTGGAAATACAACAGATCTCACATCAGATCGCGTACAATAAATCTAATATATGTAATATTGGATCATTTTTTTTCTCAATAAATAACTTAAGTAAACAGAGTTCAAAGTTGTCTCTCTTATTTACCTGGGTTAATTTAATCTACTTTTAACACTTGTATGGAAATATGGTGATGTGTTAGGTCAAATTTAAAAATTCTAAAGTGTTCACAGACTTTCAAGCACCGCTGTATACTAAGGAAATAAATATTAACCTTAGTGAAAGTCCAATATAGAAAGTGAAGGACCTGCCCATCGGTGTGTGCACTGACTGCTTTACTCATAACTAAATCCGGCCCATTAAACGAATATGCTGTGTTCAGCTAAGGGCTTAATAGCAGGTCTTTAGTGATTAATTGAGTGTTTAGTGGGGATGGCAGACAATAGGCCTGTTGTCCCATAGCACTAGAGAGAGAACAGGTTTTTTATTAGGCGCTCATAATGCATGCTTATTTAAAATGTAACATTTCATTCCAAATATGAAACGTGTTGTATCGAAGCAGCTGTTTAGACTTTTAATCATGCTCCTTTCATAAACCGAAATCATGCACCGGATCAGTATTTTTGGCTATTTGCATAAAACAAAGTAGTAATAGGTTTATGTGAGATTTATCGATTTACATGAAGATTTGAAACAGAAGGATGCTGATCACGTGATGTGCCACCCTATGAGTTTGTGACATATCTGTGCTGTACTGTAGGTTTGTGTTAACACCGTGCCAAGGTTCGAAAACATCTGTAATCAACTTTAAGGATTGTCTCTGAAAAGGATTAATAGGATGAATGCTCACTCCAAAAAATGTTCATGATAGTTTCCAGTCTATCAAGGAATGAACGACTCCATAGGTCTGCTTTGTTTGCTTTCACACCATCAACGGCAAACATGTTGACACAACTCTGATCATAATGAGCTCTGAGCTGAAAAACAGAGGGGTACACTTTATTCTGAGCACTAAATGATTAACCATGTTGATACCACTGCCACTCTGGACCTGTTAAACCATACAAACCACAAACTAAAACTGGACATGGTTTCTGGATTCCTAAAAGTGATCCTGTGGTTAAAGTGAAATCACAGAACAATCCTAATACACTGTCAATGCTCAACTTTATTTGTTTGTTTTCTTCTGGAAGCAGCTGAGCAAGCACAGCAGGACCGAAAATGGTTTGAAATGACTTTCTCTCTGTGTCTCTCTCCCTTCCTGTCTCAGCTCCATCCACCATTCCCATAATGCATCAGGTGAGCTCCACCATGAGGAGCATCACGCTGTCATGGCCACAGCCTGAACAACCCAACGGCATCATACTGGACTATGAACTGCGCTATTATGAGAAGGTAGGAGATGTACAGATGTGTGCATCCTTTTATTATGTTAATCCTTTTATTATGTTATGCTGATCAGATTTTGAATTGCTTGTTAAAAAAAAAATCTATCAGGCAACTTAAAACGGCAGGATACCCAGTGTAGCTTACGATGTTTTAAACACATGAAACTCCAAACTAAATGATCCTGCCACAACCATGTTTTACAAATGGGATAGGGGCCCTGCGCTAGAGGGTAGTGTTACCCTTTTCCAGACATAGAACTACTCATTAAGAAGTTCTGTGTTTCATCCAGAAATTCATTAAATCCATAAAAGCCTACTAGATTGTCCACTTTGCCGTATCATAAGCAATAATATTCTTTTTTAAGGACTGGCTTTCTTCTTGCAACCCTTACGAAGCACACTGTTGCTTTTTGGTGTTCTCCTGATAGATTCATGAACATTAGCCAATGCGAGCCTTTAATGACTTTAATTAAAGTTACCCTGGATTTGTTTGTGACGTCTTGGGCTACATGTTTAAAGGGTGATCTTTGTCGGTTGACCACTCCTGGAGATTGTAACTGTAGTCTTGAATTTCCTCCGTTTGTACACATTGAGTGAATTGGTCTAAACCCGTTAGAGGTGGTTCTGTAACCTTTTCTGTTTCTTTAAATAGTTTGTTTGTTTAACCATTTAAATTATGTTAGTCTGTCTATAAAGTCAATGAAGTGTGTCCATGGCAGGTTAACATGTTTGTTTTATTCCCAAATGTATGCTACCACACTGGATGGTAGTAGATAATGTTGTGTTTTGACATTCGTATCAGTTTATCACTGCGATTTCAGAATTATTCAGGGTTTGAATGACCTTTTGGAACCACTTAAGTTCAATATATGAGGTTCCACTGTACATTGGAATAATTAACCCATCGAGAATAACAAAATGAATAGGAAATCAGTATGTCAATACGTCAGTTATTGTTAGTTAAATGAATTAAAGAATGGGAAACACTGTACTCTATTGGTAGGATAGTCAGTACAGGTACACTACAATATCCCTCATAACTTTGTATGGTATATAATATGTACTGCCATTTTACCGAATGTATCTACTGTACACATATACATACTGTATTTCCACTCACTGCATATATATACAGTGCTTACTCACCAAAATTAGGGGATATTTAAAAATGAATTGGAAGAGGATCCCACAAGAACTGCCCCATCGCTGGGGTGACCATACACCCCACTGAACAGTCAGTGTGTGGCACTCTCGTCCAGATTGGAATGCTTCTGTTCACCCCCATGAATATATGTATCACTTGATACTCAATCACCAATTGAGTTTGCATCTCATTTGCATAAGTGAACTTTCTTTGACTTTTCATTTGCTTTTCTAATGGTTTTGTTTAATGAAATAAAATCAAGTACTTCTTTTTTTATTGCTTCATATTCATTTTGAAATACCTCCTCATTTTTGTGAGTATTGCATATACAGTATCTCAGAAAAGTAAGTAAACCCCTAACATTCACAACATCTAAATGCATATCATGAATAAATATTTAAACTCATTGGCCAATAGTTTAAACCCACTGAAAGCAATCACGCTCTCCCAGTTTTGTGCAAAGTCGTTAAAGTCTGATGATTATGCGGCACTCAAAAAACCCCAAAAAAACCCGAGTCCGGATATGAAAATGAGTTTAATCAGAAGCCGTGGGATGAAGATCCCTCTCGACAATGGATTAGAGCAATACAAACGCAACGAGTGGAAGCACTTATTTATGCATAAATATGCATGAAGAGTAATCATCTCCTTATTTGTTTTCCGTCGGTCCTTTTGGCAAATAGACGAGCACTTCTCGAACAAATACAGACTGGCAAATATCAGCAAATGACTCCTTATGTGAAACATGGGAGAAGGGAGTGTGATCAAAAATGCTAAAAGCTCTCTGGAATTAATCCATTAGCCATGATAGAGTGCTTTGTAATGTAATGGCTAAAGCATGGCTAGCTGACGACTACAACAAGGTGCTCAGAAACCAGAAAGCTTATATAAAATTACTACTTAATACCAACCAAAGATTCATGTTGATAATTGAATGAATAGGAGGCATTCAAATGATACTAAATGTTGTTTACTGGTCCCTGTTAAAAAAAATCAGCTCTACACAGACTGTAAAACCCTTTCATCTGGGACTGCTTTGCTCTGGATATTGCAATATGACTTCAGGGAATCCATAAGAGCTATTTGCTCATAAGGTCTGACTTGTATTCAACATGAACTGTAAGGTGTAGGCCTCTATTCTCATTAAATAATCTTAAACATTGCGCTATCTGAAACCATTTTAAACCCTTCATTTTTAATACGAGACTAAAAAATGATACAAAATAGTGTATCCTTACGTCTGAGCCAATACTAATCATGAATGATCCCTGAGAACATGTTACCACGTCATGATCTTGGGTGGTGTGTAGCTGTTCAGTTTGTATGATATTGCTTTAAAATGAAAATTGGGGGGGAGACAAGACAAGAAGACAAGAAAAATTTGAATATGGTAACATCAGGAAAGATTGGAGATAAAAAAAAAACCCGCCCACATACTATCCTCTCGAGAAGAACAGTATGTGAGCACAAAAAAAAACAACCCCTCCTTAGCACACAAGAACATATAATGACATTCGACGAAAGACAAGCCACGGGCAGAGGGAAAGGGATACGGAAAATAACAGCAACACGAGTGGCCATCCGGTCTATAGCAGCCACGTAGGGTGCTCACACAGACCCGTAATGATGCTACTGTGGGGGAGAAGCAAAAATGGAAGGCGTGTTCATAGGTTGCACTGCACACTATTGCTCTGGTACTTTGGACCTGATGGTCCAGGGTTCGGATCCCACCTCTGTCAAAAGCTGCCACAGTTTGGTTCTTAAACAAGGCCCTTAACCCATAAATGCTCGAACTGTAAGTCGCTCTGGATAAGGGCGTTTGCTAAATGCATTAAAAGCAAATGCATAACCGCGCTCAGTGGTCAATCTCATTATAAAAGTTTCAACATCACAGTATCACAGCACAACAGTGCCATAATTTGCTGAACTGACTTTCTATCCAGTGACAGTGCTATTCTAAATGAAATCTCATAGTGCAAGTCTATTTACTTCCATGTACATTATATAGACAAAAGTTTGTAAACAACCAAAAAAATACATCTAATGGATTTAATTATGAAGTTTGCATCACAGTTTATTGTTACTATCATTGTCTTTGGTCCTTGATTTTGGAACATGACTTAATTGAGGTCAGCCTCTGATGTTAGCCTACAATAAGCCCTGGCTCACATTTGACATTCCAGTGCATTTCCAAGGTGTCTGGTGGGTTTGATTTATCTATAATCCAGCCAAGATCTAAAAGTTAGTAAACCAATACTCTATGGACTTTGTTTAAGGACAGCAGGGCAGAAAGTTAATGAATTTACTTGTTTGATGTGGAAAACTTTAAACTTGCTATATAGAGAGTACCCGAAGTATCGGTACACGTCATTCTACGGCCACTGTTTGTCTATGGAGAATCCTGAAATAAATGCTTGATATTATGCATGTGTTCCAAGTAAGTGTTGCTGAAATAGCAGAGCTCAGTAACTAGGAGTGTCCACAAACCTTTGTCTATAAAGTGCATGACCTAATAAACATGTTAGTGACAAACACTAGAGGGAAACTCTTAATGCTATCATGCTACAGTGTGTATGAATAGTTTGTAACTAATCTGGTGTATCAATGTAACCTTATGCTAAATAGCCATAGACGCTGAAAGTGACATTAAATAAACCAAACAAACAATTCATTATCATGCTATCAGAACTAATTCCTGGTTTATTAGTGGTAATTATTATTATATTATATTATAATAAATTATTATGGATACTTCTTACCCCGGTCACCATCTCTTGGAGCTACTACCATCAGGTAGACGGTACAGAACGATTAAAACAAGGACCAACCAGCTCATAAATAGTTTTTATCTCACCGCAGTCCGGGCACTAAATAAATCATCATAACTCTGTTTTAAATCCATTTTATAAATAACATGGGGTTGTGCAATACTCACAATTTATTGTTTTATGGGCAATGTGTAATTTATAGTTTTTTGTTTCAATCCAATCCAATCCATTTTATTTATATAGCACTTTAAAACAACAGCGAGCGTTAACCAAAGTGCTGCACGCACGCTAAAAGAGTAAAACATAATAACACAAAAACAACATAAATACAAGCAGCCAACAGTAAAAACAACCAGCTAGTAAAAAGAATTAAATGAATTCAACTGAATTAAAAGCCTGTGAGAAAAAAATATGATTTTAAACGAGACTTAAAAACAGGGAATGACGTAGTCTGTCTGATGTGCAATGGAAGGTCGTTCCACAGTATAGGTCCCGCCACCGAAAAAGAGCGATCACCTCTGCACTTTCTCACTGTCCTAGGAACAACAAGGAGACACTGATCAGACAGATACTGGGGGGCTAAACCATGAAACGATTTAAAAACAAATAAAAGGATTTTGAACTGAATGCGCAGAAGAACCGCGAGCAAATGCAATAACTTTAAAATCGGAGTTATATGCTCTCGTTTTTTTGTATTTGTAAGTAATCTTGCAGCCACATTTTGCACAAGCTGTAGCCTCGCTATAGACTTCTGGTCGAGACCGAAGTAAAGCGCGTTGCAGTAGTCAAGGCGATTGGTGATAAAAGCATGTATTCAAATCTCAAAATTGTGACGAGAGAGGACTGATTTAATTTTAGCCAGCTGCCTAATTTGAAAAAAGCTTGCCTTCACAACAGCACTAATCTGCGCATCGAACCTCAGATTGCTGTCAAGTCTCACACCAAGATTTG
>JAVSBV010000067.1:899693-917980 GCA_033117975.1 Parotocinclus spilosoma | reverse complement strand
GCTGATTCTGAACTAAAGTTGAGCGCGTTGTAGCGCATATTTAGTCAATGACATGTACACACAACAGTATATATTTGTTCACTAATTTTTGGACATTTTAGGGGAAGCTGAGCTTCCCTTGCAGTCTTAGAGCAATCGCCACTGGTCCGGTTATCCAAGTAGCATTGTGATCCTGTTTGTCTTTTGTTCACTCAACCATGACCACTCGCACCTCCGTCCTCCTGTCTCCTTCCCCACAATGCAGCATAATAATAGGTTACAATACATAATGATTGTGTACCACAAGTTCATTTGGAATAAAATGGCTGGTTTTATGGTATATCATTTTTTTTCTTGAAAACAAGATATCGAAATGTTGAAAAATAGCACAGGCATACAACATTACTGTACATGTGTTTTTTTTGACGAAAAAAAAACACATGATGGGTTGTCCAACATATGTTTCATTCAAATAGAGACTTTTAACTTTTTGCCCATTAAAATCTTCCAAGGGCGAATTTCCCTTTTAAGATTCCTCTTACCAGGAATAACACTTGAGCCTTCTGTCATTGCTCCAGATCTGTGTGTGTGTGTGTGTGTGTGTGTGTGTGTGTGTGTGTGTAGGAAGCTGGGGGAGGTGAAAATAAATGCTGCAGGTTGCAATATTTGCAGAATGACAGAAAGCTTTAGAAAATGAATGCTGGAGGTTGGAATGTTTTGTTAAGCATTTTTACACTTCAGAGATTACTACATGGATATCAATCATGGCCTTGTTTGCATTCCACCCTGCTTTTTTGTTTAAATCGATGCGGTTTTGTTTACTTTCTTTTTTTTTTCTTTAATCATGCCCTTGATTACAGCGTTCAGCATGAAAGCTGATTAACAACCAAATGCACCCAGTATCCTGGGAGAATGTAGAAACCCTAACACTGCATGTTGCCTCGTTTAAAATTTGCTTTCGACATGAAACAGACTTTTAACAAAAAGCCTGAATGTTCACATTCCTCTTATGGACCAACAGGAATATCTACGTTCTTTATCATACAGGGTGAGTCAAAATACACAGGACACATCACATGCTGTATCGTGGAGTTTTCATAAAGGCTTCCAAAACCAGCGATGAGGTTTCTTCATTGGTAGCTTTTTTCGGATGACCACTACCTGGTTCACCATTATCCCTTTATAATTATCAATTCCATCTTCAGTTACTGTACCTGTGACAAACAACTTTTGAACGTTGTGTTGATAAGTTTTGAACCACAAGATGTTGGTGGCAGTCAGTTTTTGAGACATTTCTGGTCTTATATGCTACATGACCACCTTCCCATTGGAAAACCTTGCCCTTGATCCAATATGGCGGCTTTCAAGATGGCAGCCATGTTCCGGACTTAGCCTAAAAGCCTCACTCATTACATGCTGGGGTTTTCAGATATGTCATTTTCCATTTTGTTTCTGATATAAATGGATGTCCTGTGAATTCTGACTTACATATTTGATAAAAATGGCATGCATTCATTTTAGATCCTGAAAGAGTTTTTCTCTCTTCCTTACATCCGAATTTACTCTTTCCAGAAAGTTTATAGAATTTCCCGGGATAATCTAATTAAGTCCCATCCTCTGATTGAACTTTGTGGACACAGGTGCATACTGGACAAGGACAATGTGCTTGGGACTTTTACTGTATGGAATTAAGAGCTTTCTTATTTTGGTTTCTGAGTTAATTGGGATGTAGTTTGGAAAATGTGATATATACACAATATGATTATACACAAGTTCTCTGTTACTCTTTGTGGCTTCCAGATTAAATAAAGTATTGATAAAAATTTTAGCAGATGCCATAATTTTCTTGTCCAGTAGAAGCAAAGTTCTGGAATTGCGTAACTGAATTAATTTCTGAGTTATTAGATATAAGATTACCAGTGTGCCCTGCACTTTTGTGATTATGCCTTGATTCTGGTCTAATTAAGATTCTTATGACAGGATTGTCATATATTGCAATATTATGAGAATTATATTTTGTTGGAGTAAATATGGTTACGCTATTTCCTGGCCATTTTGATCCTGGAATCGTCTGTAGTTGAGCCTCCTAATGCTACTTTAAACACTATTAGTAACTGAACAAATACCATTTGGTTTGTGAAGGATTTTTTTAAAAATGGGGTTTGTCCCCAGGCGTCATATACTGTATATGGTATTGAGAGGTGTGCAAAAGTCACTATTAGATTCAATATACTGTTGTTTTAGCAATGGTATAATTTTATAACTAGAATATAATCAATTAATACAGTAAATTTGTATGTAGCATTAAAAAATGAATACAATCAGGAAACATCTTCTATGGGCTACAGTGGCAGGTATTTATACTTGAGCGATAGCAGCATCTGGCAGCATTGTCGAGATGCCAAGTTGACACTTCTAGATTTTAAAGAAGGTTGATTGGAACCATTTTTTCTGAAGAACAGCAACCAAGAAAATACTTTTTACAAAGAGAACAGGGTAAAATGTCTAACATATGGCAATTCTCACAAAGATTAGAATGAAGATCAGTGGAAAAGAGTATTATTGCGTAAAGAGTGCAACTTTTTAGGTCCAATTGCAGACAATGTAAAATATATGGTCATTAAACCACTGCTAAAACAATAAATCTTATGCTGGCTTTTGAACAGTTTGCATGTCTATGTTAGCTGTTATTTTATGTGTTTGCATGCATTATTTAAAATCCTTATAAAATGTTATCTACAAATAATATCCTAAGCCTTAATGGACAATTGTTAATTAGGAAAGCCATGAGTTGTTGTAGTATTGCTTTAGCCATGACATATTCAACATCTGATGAAATTCTGGTTTGTTTTATTTAGCTAATTTCTTCTTTTCTGTTTCTCATGAAATACAGCCTTATTCATCCGAAGACTACAAATATGGGACACAAATGCAAGTGAATGCATTATGTTACAACGTCTGGAACTATATGTATTCCATTAGTATGCAGTACACACTTACTGGTCACATGATGTGCTCTTACCTGGCACATATAATCCCAAACCAAAAAAGGTGGAGAAGAAAGCATTTAATGGAAAAATATTAAGCTTTTACTTGCTTTAACAATAATCCATAACAAAACACTGTAAAAGTAAAAGATATCACTTTAAGATATCACTCAAGGACAAGTAAAAGATATCACTCATGTTTGATTACATTAAATGAAGGTTAAGGATTATCTTAAAAGAAGGTTAAGGATAAGGATTATCTTACAAAAGGAAGCATCTGTATTGTTTTACTCAGCACTGACAGTTTTAACCAGCAGTTTAAAATGTGTCCCAGCAGTCCATCCATCCATTATCATCCCCTTAATCCAAACGGGGGACCGTGCCCACCAGGCAACTCTGGGCGCAAGGGCAGGAACAATTCATCCTAAGTCACACACATACAAACAATCACACACTAAGGGCTACTTTAGAGACCCCAATTAACTGAACATCCATGTCTTTACTCTGGGTACTCCGGTTTCCTCCCACAGTCCAAACCCACACAGACACAGGGAGGACATGCAGACACAGAAAGGACCCAGGCCACTCCACCCTATGATTGAACCCGGAACCTTCTTGCTATGAGGCAGCGGTGCTACCCAACGAGACACCATGTGTTCCAGCTAGTTTGTGTTTAATATGGAACCAAGTGCTCTCTATTTGAATTAAATCTATCATGCTGATGTACCTTATCTCAAGCCGTTCCTTTGCAGTGTGGTAAACAGTTTTGTCTCATTAAATATAATCTCTAGTCATTGCTTTTTTTTAAGCAGCTTTCTGGAGTCTTTCTGGAATTCACCCCATTTGCTGAAATGTTGATCTTTGATGTCTCAGGAGACTTTTTTTTGTGATTCTTACTTTTGTTTCATTAAGAGATCAACTTTATGACAAATGTTTATTCTAAAATTGCTTAGAAGAAGACAACAATGAGACAGGAGACAACAATGAGACATGAGATACTTCTGAGGTTAGGAGATAAAACTGAGAGTTAGTTTTCAGATACAAAGATCTCCTTCTTGTCTTGATTTAATCTCTTTAGAAACTCTCTATTTTTTTTCTTTTAGGATGAACAGGAGCCGAGACCAAATCATTCAAGCCAAATCATTCAGAACTTAAAGATTAATTCTGTCAGAAATTAAAGACTAACCCTTATAAAAGACATTCAGTTCAATGAACACAATTCTCTGATAAGTTCTACCTTTTATTCTTGAACAGAAATAATTGTGCACAGTAAAAAGAAAATCAGATTTTCTTTTTGGTGCTGAAACTTGAACAATTAAATCAGACACATGATTAAAAAAGAGCAACTGGAACACTAGCAAATATTTTACAATGCAATATTGTGTATTGTGGGACTGCAATCATTATTCAACAGATAAATAGGTTATACTCTGACAACAGTAGTTAACTCATATTCCTAGCAAAATAGCTCAAACTGAAAAGGCTTCGTCTTTGGATGAGAAATGGTTGAGCTCAGACACATTTGAGCAGCAGGAGACTTAAGAGGCTTAAGTCTCCTTTGTCTTTCCATCTAAACTCATTGTTGTCTAGGAGAAACTACAGAGATATTAAGGAGATCTCCTTTTCAATTTTTTCCTCTGGGATGCCATGACTTATGCTCATGGGAGAATGAAAAGCTGTAATCACTGTTGGAATGAAATTCCAAATATTTCAGAGTATGTTCATTATACTACCAATTAAGTGGACATTACTGAAATTACTACATTTCTGTGTGTCTTTCAGTCCAGGTGTGAATGTCCACTACCTTCGAGGATTTACAGACAGAGCAGAATCTTGGAGTAGCTTGAAGGAACTGGAGATGTTGTTCATTCACAACGTAAAAGATAATGCTGTTGCTAGTAAGCCACACATTGATTACTGTCCTAATTACCATGGACAATACTGTCACATACTGAATACATAAACATGTACTGGGATTACTGTCAAAATCATCTACGATTACATTACTCCACCAATATAATGCCCAACCTAACTTTGTTATACTATTCTGTTTCCTCCTTCTTTTTAGAGTATATTCAGGCCCACTGGAAGGAAGATGCATTTTTTGGTTATCAGTGTCTTAACGGATGCAATCCCCTACAAATAAAGCGGATACACAGCCTTCCACCTAACCTAGCTGTCACCTCTGAGATGCTTAGTAATTTCCTGCCTGTGAGTTCTTCACTGGAGCGGGAGATGGAGGTGTGTATGTGGATATGTGCTCAAACGTGCAGTAATGTGGCGTGAAAGAGGAGTCAAATGCCATTATGTTTCAAGAGTTGGCTGCATAGAATGGCAGAAGATGTGACAACTTACAGTGAAATGAGTGAGAGGGAATGGCTATGAAAAAACTGAGCAACGTTCAGATAGAAAGAGTCAGTTTTGTAAACAAATGTCTATGTTACCAAACCAGTATTCAGAAAACAATCATATAGTTCATGTTAGTTTACTGTTAGAGATACTGTGCTTCTGTGATGTCATTCTCCCTTGCACTAGTATTATATTCTGGTGTATTGGAGATAAGGTAATTTTCCGAAATATAACATTGATATTGCTTATTGATTGATTTCATTTTCAGATAGCAGTGTGAAATCATCTTGTATAAATCAGTATTTATCCAACATTACTAGTTTGGTGAGCGGATAACTAGCTAAAGTTTCAAAATAAATCAACAATTGTCAAATGCACTATAAAGATTTTTAGTGCAAAGAGTAGCTCTTAGTGATGGAATTATTATAAAAATCTCAAAGTTAGAAATAGATCCTATCAAAGCTAAAATGAATCCTAAATCCTAAAATACCTCCTAAGGTAAAAAAAAACCTGTTAGGAGTAGGGAGGAGAACTTTTAGGTTGCTTAGGAGTTCTCTTAAGCAGAGGAGAGACTGGAAAAAAGATGACAAGGCAAAATAAATTTTCTCCAAACACTGAATAACACCGAGATAATCAAATGCTACAGATTACATGTGCAGGAATAATGCTTGTGGTTGACCTAATTAGAGAGTCGCTCACATCTCCTACCCAGTGCAACAATGCTGTCATACCAGAAATGAATGTTAGATACAAACTAAACACACTTGTTACATAGATTTGAAATGACAGCAATCATTCCTGATTTTTATCAGGAGAGTGTCAATTTCTCCAGTTCATTTGTTATCCAATAGATTAAGAAGGCTACACATATTACTGTCAGCTTTTAGCTAGGTAAATAAACTAGTAAATAAACACATTTGGTTAGTGTATAATACTATAGCCTAATGCTAATAGTATTTCTAGATATTTTTTTTATAAGTACAGCCCATGAACTGCAAGGCAAATACCAACAGTAACACAGAGAAGTTTAAAACACTTAAACTTTTAGTCTCACAAATGGCATCACGGGGTAATACATCTAGTCGATGGAACCATAATGGACATTACAATGAGACTGGATGCAACTATGTCTTGCCTAAGGCTTTGTATGAACCGGGGTGACAGGTGACCTGTGTCTGTCCACTGTGTACAAAACCTCAGAGACACCCGGGTTGTGAGTTAAACAGCTCTTGGGTGGAGTTTCCTTGTTTCCTTTTTGTCCCCTGTTTTTGCCTCTGTGTTCTTGTCTATTTGTTGCTTCCCAGCATTCTTTGTAGTGGAGGCAGGGTATGCGTAAAAAGTGCAAGTGCTTAATAATGTTATAATATCTCTATACAATTTATTTACACTGTAGAAAGGAAGGATCTTTCTCCTTGACTACGAGATACTTGATCAGGTACCTGCAAATGTTATTAATGGCAAACAGTCATACTTGGCTGCTCCACTCTGTCTCCTGTACTACAACCAAGATGGAGAACTCAAACCCATTGCCATCCAGGTATGTTTAGTTTCAGTTGTCCCTTAATTGACACCTACTTGAAATATTGTATACACAACCATATACAATATATTCTTTAGTTTCTGTAATGTAATTATCTTGAATAAAACAGCTTCCGGCATATTTAATTCTAGCTCCAGAAGACCCCAGGTCCTTTAAATCCCGTATTCCTGCCGTCTGACCCCGCACCTGACTGGCTGTTAGCGAAAATATGGGTCCGCAATGCAGATTTCCAGATTCACCAGTTGCTCACCCACTTTTTGTGCACTCACCTGGTAGGAGAAGTCTGCTGCATTGCAACCCTCAGGAAACTTCCAGAAATTCACCCTCTGCACCAGGTACACCAGAACAAATTAGCTTACATATAATAGAAGAATGCTGTTAAAACTGCTGTATTCGAGGTTAATATTCTTGCTTACTTCTTCTTGACTAGTGGCCCTAAAGTAATTACACTTGTGCAGATTGACAGAAGTCTTTAGTGAGTATAAATGGAAGATTAGCATGATTTCAAATACTTTTTCAGATCACGTGTCTCTTCAGTGTTAAAACCCTGTTAATACAAGACATCTACACTGCTCACCAAAATTAGGGAAATAACCCCTAATTTTTGTATGTATTACCTGAGCTTATACAGGCCGCACAGGTACATCCAAAATACTTACCACTTCCTTGCGGGCTAGTACAACTGTACTATGTTAAAATTGTAGTTGCTGATTAATGATAGCTGTGAAGAATGAAGACAATTTACTGAAATGTTCTCAAGTTGTCTCATTACGTTTTAGAAATATATAACATATAGAATTTTTGAAGTCATAATGATGTTCATATATGCCTAAAATGTTCTAACCACTTTTTCAGCTTCTAATGCCTCATATAAAGAACACTCTTCAGATCAATATCCAAGCTCGAGCCTCGCTTCTGGCTGCTAATGGTGTATTTGACAAGGTCGGCATCTTCTTTGTATCATCTTACACTGTTTAAGCATTTGTGTAGAATTGAAGGAAGGTATTCAATATCTTGAAATCCTTTGTTTTTTATATTAGACACTGTAAATTCATCATTAAACAAATACATTTGTAAATAATGTCTGTATTAATTAATTGCTTATTTATGTAAGAGTTTATTGTTTTAATCTTTATTGTATCAATTATCCTCTTAAAAATCAGTCCGTAGGTTGCGGAGTGAAGGCAATGCCTTTGCTGCTTGCTCGAGGCACACGTCAGTTGCGATACACTTCACTGTGTGTCCCAGATGACCTAAAAGAGCGAGGGCTTGACACACTGCCCAACTGTTACTATGCACAGGATGCTCTGAAGCTGTGGACTGCACTTCACAGGTGCTTTAAGAAACTAATTATCATAGAGCTTGTGTTTATTGGTGTGAAAAATAACTTTGTGAGGGTTACCTTAAATGCACCATAAATCACACACAAACACTCGGAGACAAGACACAGTCTCAAATCTACATTTATGTTATAAATCGCTGGACATGGCAACTTAAACCGGCACTCCACCAATTGGTCTGATCTGATTCATATGCCAGTCTTGGCTTGAGTTGCAAAATTGTGTTTTACTGTAATAACATTGAGAGGTCATCGGGCATTGCCTACAAATGGATGACTTTTAACTCCAATCTTTTGATCTTCTATATTGACATGGGTATGGATGTCATGTTTGGACATGGTAACATGTTTGTATGTTTGTGTATTATTTATTTATTTTATATTCTTAAAATACTGTAGTTTTCATTTAAAAATATTATTTGTCCAACCAAGTCAATCCATATTATCTAATTTGCTGAGGCTTAAACCATGACTTTACGTACAAAAAAATGCTGTATATGCATATTTTCTTTGTTTTGGATGTTTTCATTGTTGCTTTTGGTTAAATCTACAGTAAATTATACTTTCAAATGCCTGTTATTGCAGGCTTTTTTGTTTGCAAGATAAACAGGATATGTGTGTGGTTGAACAAAGTTTTCCTATAATTATTAAATGTGGGGAAAATATTTTATATATTAAACACTGTTTATAACATATTTGTGCTTATATTACAAGTATTTTTCTGTGCTCATGCTTTTATGTCATGTTATTTTTCTGTTAACAAAAGTTACGCTAAATATCGATATTGCCTATTTTCCCCTGTTAAAATTTATCATGTCAGCTGAACCATTTTTTGACATTGTGTCAATGTTAGGGCTAATTCTGTTTGGGTGTCAAGTGCATGTTAGGCCTAAACACAAAACACATTTTCTCATAACAAGGTAGATGAAAAACAGCATTCTGAACTATTGCAGAGAGGTACATTATTATATAATAATTGCAATAACTGAGTCTTTAAAAAAGTATATATGACTTTGGGGAAGTTTGCATGTTTTAGGAATGAATATTAAAAACTACACTTGATATATATGGTAGAGTATGAAGTCAAGTATGTGAGATTTTTATTAAAGGGTACTGCTGTTTGTAGGTTTGTGGAAAACTGGGTGGATTTGTATTACCACAATGACCAGGAGGTCCAACAGGACTCTGAGCTACAGAGCTGGATCAAGGAGGTCTATGATGAGGGACTTCTTGGATTTAACAACACAGGTAAAACATTGGGCCTGAAAGCAGAATTTTATACTGATATTTTGCTTTGCTGTAGAGCAACAAAAAATACAAAATAGAGCATTATCTGAATAATTAGATAGTAATACAATTAAATTGTATATACTTGTTGGAGATGATAATGTAGCCCCTTTGATGTAAATGAAATTAAATGAATTTTGCAAGAAGAAGTATGATTTTTTTTAACCTAAATATTTCCTCCAGGTTTTCCACAATCATTTGAGGCCACATCAGAACTCAGCAAGTACATCACCATGGTAATCTTCACATGTTCAGCTATGCATGCAGCTGTCAATTTTTCTCAGGTGAGTTTACAAAAATAAGACAGGTGATAAGTGAGAGAATGTGTACTGTTCTTCTTATAAGTCAAATCATGGATATAATTGAAAATCTGCAATATAGATAAATGGTTGTGCAGATTTAGTCTGTATAAATAACAGCAGTGCTTGTGTGATTGTACATTTTACTGTACCATTGACTGGAAGACCCAGCATTCAAGTTTAACCCCTACCAAGCCCAGACTGTTGAAAAAGTTTACTTATAGTGTCAAGGGAGTGTAAAATTTGATTGTCATACCTAAAAAGCTAAACCCTATTTCACACTTAGTCTACCAAGGTTAGCACAATCAGTCAAGTCACACATTTGGATGAACACAACACACAAATCATGAAACATCTTTATTTTGGCCATATTTGGGTATAATAACTACAGGGGTATTTATACGTTTTGAGCATACCTTATTTTTGGATAATCTTTTTTTTTTTTGATAATTTTTGATAGTCCTTACAGACACCAGAGAATTACAGCTGTGACATTCTTACAGTAAAGACTTAAGTATATTGCTTAAGGATACAAAACTGGCAGTTGGTACTGGTACATCTGGTACATAATTTAGTTCCTTGAGCCTTGCCATTTTAGTACTAAGTTATGTAGTTAGTTGTACACTAGCCATTCAGGAATGCCTGTTCATGAAAGCAGAACTCAGCAGAGGATGGGTATGCAGTATACCATATTGTCTTTTACTATAAATACACTGCTCACAAAAGTATGGTGATATTTCATTATGCGATATTTCTTTATGAAGTATCCCCTCATTTTTGTGATCAGTGTATTAGTGAGTTGCATATATTTCTTGAGGTACAGTGTTTATATCAGATAGCTTTGCTCTTGTGCAGACTGTTTAAACAGTTATTGCCTGGTGTTCAAACCCACAAACAAGTCTAAAAGATGCAGTTACGAGCGACGCGGAAGACAAATACCACTCTAGATTAG
Organism: Parotocinclus spilosoma; assembly: GCA_033117975.1. Classification (NCBI taxonomy): domain Eukaryota; kingdom Metazoa; phylum Chordata; class Actinopteri; order Siluriformes; family Loricariidae; genus Parotocinclus; species Parotocinclus spilosoma. The sequence continues at coordinate 907,248 of JAVSBV010000067.1, read as the reverse complement.
AACTGTTGATATCTCTTCTAAGCACATTTCACTACTCTCTGATATGCTTGACCCAGTTCTAAGGCTGTGTTGAAAATCACAATGACTAAACTGTGACAAATATGAAAGGATGCAAGAATTGTTCATGTGAAAGCATAATGTAGTACACCACTGTATTTATTATATTCTAATTAACGTTCATTGAGTAAAATCTGGACTGAACCAGGTGGACTTCAACTTATGGATGCCAAACTGCCCGGCAGCCATGTTACGGCCCCCTCCTCAGGTGAAAGGTTTGGTGACGGAGGAAGAACTACTGTCTTTCCTCCCAGACATCAATAGTACCTGCAATGTGCTTATTGTGCTGTTGTTGCTGTCACAACCAGCTGTCGATTATGTGAGTGTAATAATCATTTCCTTGATTGATCTTACAGATATGCTTTTGTGCAAGTGTGCCCACGTGTTATCAGTTATCAGTAGGCATATTTTAGCAGATATATTCAGTACACTATGTCAGTCGTGCTTACTGCACTGCAAGTCAAAAAGAAGCTTACATGGCTTTGCACATTTTGTGTTCTCTTGCTGGAATAAACATTGGAGAACACTGCCCACAGCATGCTAAACTAAACAACGGGTTTTGGCAATTTAACCGTTTTCATTATTGGTACTGTAACAATTTTAAAAGAATGACAGGATGCTCAGGTGCCACAGAGATCTTACAGTGCACTCTCTGCTTTATCTGAAAAAAGATGCCACAGTCCCATACATACTGGGGTTAAAACATGAATAAAATAAATAAATAATGATATGGCCTAGATAGAAGTAGGACTACCATCCACTTACATATTGCTCACAAAAATGAGCATTTCATTTTGAAATATCCCCTACGTTTTGTAAGCAGTGTACTTTATTTGAACGCTAGATGAAATAAGTTACTGCTAAATATATATTGACTTATCCAAATATAGCAATAGCTGTGTCCATTCCAATAAACTACTGGTTCATGTGAATCAAGGTTATGGTTCATGTAAATTACAGAGCTAGTGAAATGCAGTAGTTTATGTAATGTGTATGGTCTTGTAGGTGCCCTTGTGTCGATACCGTGAGCAATACTTCAGCAGTGGCGCCCCTCGCAGGCTAGTGGAGAAGATACAGGAAGAGCTGAGGACCATAACTGAGGACATTGTCAAGAGGAACAGCAATCTGGAGCTCCCTTATCCCTACCTCTGTCCAGATTACGTTGAAAATAGTGTGTCAATCTGAAACAGCAATGCTTTAACCACATCCCCAATTTCTTTAGTTTAAGTCGTTTAAAACAGTGCATTATAAGTCACTAGAGTCTTTGCATTTATCAGTTTCTAACAATTTAAATACAACCATGTCTATGATCATGCATGTTACACACATTGTGAATATATATATATATATATATATAAACCTTGTGACCAAGTTTTTCGTGAAGATTTGGTTGTTTTATGGTATAGCCTTGTGGGCAAACATTTTATTATTAAACTTATTCATATACCAAAGCACATGAGATGCGTGTCATCAGTTGTACCATGAACGATTCACCACTATTTGCAGGTTCTCCTCGTTAGTATAGTGGTGAGTATCCCCGCCTGTCACGCGGGAGACCGGGGTTCGATTCCCCGACGGGGAGTCCAACTTTTTGTGGCTAATATTGACGTTTTGCCAGAGTTAGCGTAAAACGTAAAAAATGTTAAATGCATTTAAACGCGCATTATTGTTAGCTACAAGTACAGGGAGAGATTAGCTGTTTAGAACCTTAAATCGAAACTGGTTGTTTTTATATTGGAACCTTATTTTTACAAACAACGTTAGATAAAGTCATATGTGTTCGAAGTTTTTAATGCTCAGCAAATGAAGATGAGCAGTTGTTATGAAGATAGAGTCAAAGACACATGGTGTATTTTTTTTAACAGAATTATTTTTTTAATTTAATTATTATTTCCGAATTATTATGACAAAATTGACAGAATTGACTTAGGTTTGAGCCACGGCGCAGCGTACTCCTCGTTAGTATAGTGGTGAGTATCCCCGCCTGTCACGCGGGAGACCGGGGTTCGATTCCCCGACGGGGAGAAAATAATTTTTTATTAATGCGATTTTGAAAAATGAATCTGTGAAGCTGTGACAAACGTTCAGCTGAAGCGTAGTTTGTTTTTAACTTGTTATTGGATAAATTATTTTCAACTTACTTCTGAGGGCTTGTGCTTGTGCTTTTTCACACATTAGCTGTAGAGAGCTACTTTAACCAAAGGGGGCAGTATTAGATTACAAATTGTACCTAGTAGTCAATTCCTAGGGAACTTTTTTTCTCAGCCACAGACAAATCTCTGGTTTTCATGGCCCTGCGGGAGACCGGGGTTCGATTCCCCAATGCGGAGACAGGAGCTTTTTCTGCTATTGCATTTCTGTTTTTAGAATATAACGTTGTGGAAAACGTTAAACCAAACTGAAATGTAATTACTTGATGAATGCACTTAATTTTGAGGGGTGGAATAAAACCATTAATACAGGTGCTTGTTCACACCTTAGCAGTAAAGAACTGGTCTAACCAGAGGGGGCAGCTTTAGATTATACTGACCAAGGCAGAGGAACCATAATTATAGCCAACATCACTCACTGGCCACTTTTAGGTACTCCTCCATATTTCTATACTCTATTTTATCTACCCCCAAATACGCCTCCTTGCACAGATAGAACTAGACCTAGGATTGGTGATTAACATTATTACCAGTAGTGATAGGTAGGCCTATTATCATTGCTAGACTATCGTTATACCTTGCAGTAGCACCAGACTTCTAATATGAGCTATTATGTGAAGTATTATTATTATTGTTGTTTTTGTTAATATTATGTGTAGTTGTAATTCTATTATCATTACTAGGATATTACTATTTTTGTAATGATGAGGTTACATGCTTTATTGTGTGTCTGTCCCCAGATTCCCCCTTCCCACCCACACCCATAGTTTTTCCTTTCCACTGTCGCCCTAGCCTTGCTCAATTTGGGATTGGCCTTTTAAGATAATATAATATTGTAAAGATAATGCACCATTGTAAAAAGCGCTACATAAATCAATTTGACTCATTTTCAAAGTTGTTTATCCCAATCAGGGTGCTGGAGCTTATTCTGGTACATGTTTTAAATGTGAGGAACTAATTAATGGCCTCAGTTTATGTTAGGATTACTAAAGTATGAAACATACAAAATACTGTTCATTCTGTACATTTATTTAACATGTAATAATTAGTTCAAACACAACCTTTTTACAGTGACAAGTGGAAAAAAAACATGCGTTCTAGCTACAGAAGAACAACCTGGCAAACGTTTTACCTTGGACTAGGAGAGGACAGGAAGCTTGAATTGTAAGGTGTAGAATGTTGGTTTAGGAATGACGTTGGTTTACTGAACAGATGCTAAAACCTTCACTAGCTTGTCTAAACGAGGTAGTGAAATGCAGGGCTAAAATGGCCCAGGGCAATTTAGCTCAGTAGTAACTTAAGGATTTAAGAAAGCAGATTTTCCTAAATGATGATGTTTGATGTATAATCGCTATTCTCTTAAAGTGAGCTAAATGTATGTACAGATACATTGTCTGTATCAAGTTATTATATAGCTGCTATAGGAATGACACACAACAATATTGCACTTAGAGAAATAAAGAGAAATGAATGCAAAAAAAGATTAAATAATAAAACTTACATGTTTACAATCTTTCCACTTTTTACTTTTTGACCATTATACAAATTAGATATATACACACAATTCCAGAGATTAATAAAGTCTGTGTTCTGTCTGGATTGGATTTCATTGTTTATTTAATATATCTTTAACATCACTGGCTTTTCTCAAAAGGAGCAACATTGTATTTATACAAGTCAGACATATTCATACTGGGGCAATTAAGTGACCTAATAATTTCACATATCTATGGATCTCTGGAGATTCAATCAAATACCACAGAAATAAAAAGAGATCTAAACATTCCTGATAGCAACTTCCATAGTCATGAAATGTCAATAAAACACAGTCAATACAATAACTGGAAGACCAAGAAACCAGCTCCAATATGCAAAATACAGGAAACAACATACATGTTTCCTATAGAGATTTTATTCTTCAGTTTTAAAATTTACAAAACATCAACCCAGGCTCCTGGGCTACCTACAGTTTACTGTAACCATTGTATAGCTAAGGGAGTTGTGTCCAGTTTATTCTTCAGACAGTGACAGCTACAAAAATTACATGCTTTATATTAGTTCCTTTAGTCCTGAAATCGAACATGGAGAAGTGGATAAACATGTTCAAAAAGCACATCAGCATGCAGATTTTTCCCTAAAAGCTAGAGTTCCACAACATGTGAAGTCATCAAGTTATATTGTAGGTCTTCCTAGCGTGGACCCTTTGTAAAAGAAGCTTATTTTCGCATCTATAAGAACTTTGTTTTTTTTTTATGAATGTGTTCATATATAGCAAAATAAATTAGCTTATTCAAACAAACTTGAGAAAATACAATTACATACTGTACATATGCTGCTCTTTTTTCAGTTGAAGTTCACATGCATAGCTTACTTTTAAGCAACAGTGCTGTAAAAATATAATCTATTATTTGAAATTATATATAATTGCTTTCTCGCCAGAAATGTATCCAGCCAAGACCGTCTTTGTTCCCACTATTCTTTTTTTAGCACATAAACCTAATGCAAATGAGCAGGACATCATGCAGGCAGAGTCTGAGTTTGGGATTGAATTGTATGTCGACTGCACAAACTGATCTCATGGCATTTTCATGTGCAACAGTATCTAGAGTTTAATCAAAATGATCCAGTGAAGAAAAAACATCCAGTACACGGCAGGTGTACTTACAGAAACACCTTGTTGATGACAGAGGTCAACAGAGATTAGACAGACAGCTTAAATATAACCACATTGAGCAATTGTGGCGAGAATAAAAGCACCTCAGAATGCACAAGTCAAAACGTGAGGTGGATAGGCTACATCAACAGAAGGTTTCCACTTCTGACAGTACAGACTGTTGAGACTGTAGTAGAAAAGCAGTTAAGTAGGTCTTCTCAATTGGAATCCACTGTAAAAAAAAAATACTACTGCACATCTACAATAACTTTGGTTTTTATGAATGCTTAACACTTAAAATAAATTACCTTTATAAATAAATACAGTGACATGTTTTTGAGAAAATACACCCACCTTGTAGCTCTGGTATAAAACTAAAAGAAATAATAGTTGGAAACCGAAAAGCATCTTGGCTGGTAAAACTAAGTGAAGGGAATTTTATACACAGATGCTCGTTGTGTCAATTTTAGGACAGTCCCAAAACAGGAATCAATCCTTCAGCATATCAGGGCTGGATTGGGGCTGGTAAGGGGTTGAGAAAGTCTAAACATCAACTAATAATTTTAATGGTAACTAAAATTGGAAAATTTTAAATCCTATATGTTCCTATCACTTTGTGTGCGGAATCATTTCACAATCTCATAAAACACTCGACAGGTGATCCGTAACTGCTCCTTATAAATCAACAACTTTTGGTTCCATTCCTTTCGGTTTTAGTTTTCAGCTGAGAGCGTTCAAAGTCTTTACAGGGTATCACTAGTTATATTTGGTACTGCAACATGACACCACTCAAAGGAAGTTAGAAAATGTGGGTTGTTTTGATTGTCTAACAGGATGCTGGACCACAATCCCATGTAAAACATGGCTAAATGCCAGAACAGACACACAAGCTAGAAAAACAGTAAATAGGTCATCTAGGTCTTCATCCTTGAAGCAATATTTGATAGCAACTCTTGATAGGCCATTTGGCTAAAATTGGTATAATGTAAACATCTGCATTTCTCATTGCCTCACAAGCCAGGCTTTGTTGACAAAAGTAGTTTAATGTGTTATTTCTTCTTTCACATTTGGTTAAGCCCATTTGAATGCCAAAGTACCAAAGTACCAATTGTGTCAGGTAATTATACCTCCAGTGTTTTGAGATTTCCCATTAAAGCCTATTTGGTGCCTACTCTTGCCACTATTTTTGGGTGCCTGTTTGATCATTTATCTGCTGCTCTAATACCCCAACAACCTGTCAGAGGGACCGTGGTCTAGTGATTTTGCTGGATATACAGTGTGTACCAAATTTGATCACTTGCTTTGATTAGTGCCCCTTCTGTCATAGCAATATGTGCCACTCCGTGTCCCTTTGGTGTACCTTTTCTATGGCAGTACTGCTTTAAATATATTCTGCATACACCCCAATATCAGACCAACAAATGAACTGGTTTGATGCTCCATGTGTCCCCATGTGCAACCTATCAATCAAAAGGACCAGTGTTCAAAGAAGTTAGCAGTTCTGGTGCACTCTGCCAGCAAAATCAGCAGACATTGTTTCTATCAAAAACTTGTGAAAATGCATGGAGCAGTAAGTTCAATGGCAATAGATGCACACAAACTAAAGGCAGACAGGAACCCAATCTCAAGACTTATTTAGCAGAAAGGATTTTCTAGACAGGATGGCCAGTGTTTTAAAGGTGAATACACATTTGGAGCTTATGACACACATAGTATTTCAAATAATATTACATGTTTTCTCTGGACTGATGATGTTATAAATAAGTGCTCATTAACCTAAACTTTGACTGATAGTACTTACAGCTTATCCAAGTAGGGCAGTGCACACGAAAAAAAGAGACGTAGCACAAGATCTAGTGATCTTAAAGTGCCGAAACATTAAATCATGCACAAAAGATATGGTTACATTCTCAGTTTAAAGTGCAATTAAATACAGTTCGGTTCAGTGTCTCTTTGAACGTGTAGAAGATGTATAACTGTGCGTGCAGTTAAAGGTCACGAATCCAGGCAGCTTGACCCTGCCGTAATTGATTATGTCTAGGTCTGAGCCCTGGTTCATCCTCTTCACAAGATTCTTCTCATAGAGCAGAGGGTGGTAGGCGCCGAGGGTGCAAGCAGCATCACTGAAGCGCTGGTAGTAATGGCAGAGCTCAGTCCTTCGACGTGAGGGCAGGAACTCGTAAACATGGACGACGTCACATAGCGACATCATCAATAGTGTCCCTAGGTGAAACAGCAGAATTTGTGGTTTGCCAATATGCCATTCAATTTATTTGTATTAGTGGATATAATAGCTATGCAGACACGATTCAATTTGATCGATTTTTTCACTTAATTTGATTAAAGTCATTCTTTTTGATTTCTGAAGTGTAAACAATGCAAAATAATGCTGAGAAGGATGATGGACTGACTTGTTGGAAGCAGAACCTGTTTGACTCCCACGGTTTGTATATGGAGAATCCAATGTATGCTTTATATTATTAATTTGGTACAAGTGAGCTTTGATAAAATAGCATAGCACAAAAATGATAAGGGATCTCCAAAAACCTTTGCATATAAAGTGTTCCCTCGTTTATGGTGGAGGTTACGTTCCAGGACCACCAGCGATAAACTAAAATCCGTGAAGTAGGGACGCTATATTTATTTAAGTATTTATACACTATTTTAGCCGTAGAACTTGCAGAACGTTTGGGTG
>JAVSBV010000067.1:867176-887602 GCA_033117975.1 Parotocinclus spilosoma | reverse complement strand
TCTGGGGTTGTTCCTGCCCTTGCGCCCAGAGTTGCCGGGTGGGCACCGGCTGGCCCGTGACCCCAAGTGGAATAAGCAGAAAAGATAGATCGGGGAGTACCTCTAATGTACTGCTATGAGCTTATGTAGGGTAAAGATGTAAGACTTAAAATAGGGTATGATGAACCAGATGCTTTTGTTTGATGGAAGTCCAACAATGCACTGATGGACAGTATTACGAACAACATGAAAGATCAGCCAGATGAATGTGATGAGTGAATATATAGTTGTAGGCAAGATATAATACAAAGGTAGTGGAAGGACAAGCAAAGCAGTACTACCTACAACAGGTCAGGAACCTACACCTACCAACACCATTTACAACTTGTTACAGTTATGTCACGGAAAGTAATAGATACAAACACAAAAAAGTCTGTACACATTTCAACCGAGTTAGAACTATCTCCAGTTTCAAAAAGCTAGCCAGCAAGCAAGCACACAATTGGGAAGGTAGACGCACACATGCACATGGATGACAGACATCCGCTCATAAACTTGAACTCCAGAAAAAGCAAAACCTACTGCATCCAATTACAACAAAACATTTTTTTATGCTCTCAATGCATAATAAACAATTAACATAGAAGTCTATAATAATGACAAGGAAAAAATGGTCATCACAGTTCTGTACATTTACAACATTTAGCAGACACTCTTAACCAGAGAGACTTAAACCTTACACGTTCTTACAAATCAAGCAATTGGTGGTTGGAACAAGGACCCAAGGGTGGCATTTTTGGCAGAGGTTGGTTTTGAATCCTGAAACATTTGGTCCATAGTCCTTTATCTTAACCGCTAGTCTACCACGGTGCTATATGTTAAATAAGTATAACCACAATTTAAGATGATCCAAATAATGTTTCTAGTCTAAGCATTTAACTGACCTGCTGGTTTATAAGGATTAGCAGACATATGCAGCATCTGTTGCCAGTAAAGATGTTCATTGGCTCCCTGTAGCTGCCATCATCAGACTTAAAATACTAATGCCAATCTACAAGGCTGAAATGGGCACACCAATTCCAATTAAGACTAAAGACTTACTTCCTAACTTTGACAAGCATCAAGCAGTACTTTCATTCTCTGTACTGGCATCCATGTGATGGAATCAAATTCCTCTGGATTTTTAAATAGCTGAGTCATCTTACAGACAGTCTAAGTGCATTTTTTAGTGGTTTTTGTGGTTAAGGTACTGGACTATGGACCAGAAGGTCCAACAACCAACAATTGCTTGGATTGTAAGACTGTATGAGAATAGGTAAGTTGCTCTGAATAATAGCAGCTGCTAAATGATGTAAATGTAAATGTAAAACCTTCCTTCTAATAGTAGTAAAGTTGGACGGTGTTCTTGGGCTGCAGGCTGTTGGTGGTAGCAAGTCTACTATGTAAACGGCCATAGATAAGAACATGTGCTAAATGCTGTAAATATAAAATACTAATTTTATTAGGGGGACACAAAGTTGTGCACACAATTCTGCAGTTTTAGTGTGCACTGCCCTTTTAGTGATCAGCAGAGTAAGCAATAATATGTGCCTCACACAGCCACCATCAACCATGTCAAACCATGCCTGCATAGCTCCCATAAAATGTTTGTTTGTTGTGTGCAAAAGCTTTTTACACACCGTTGAACTAAGAATCTGCCTCATGTGCCTCCGAGGCACCACTGCCGTCAGCTGAGTTCCTGTTCATCAGTTACAGAATAGCTATGAGAAGCTTTGTACATATCATACTGGGTTATATTCACGCTTGAGTTACACGCGCACAGTGCGAAGCTATTACACGATTCTGGATGGGTATTCAGTGCAGATACAGTTCTGTTTAAAAGTGTTAGGGCACTATTAGAGTAGTATTTTTCACAGTGGTTTAATTACCGTATATTACATTTAGTCAATAATTGAATTAAAGGCCACTGTAGCCTATAGAAACAGTTTTTCTCTGTTTTTGAATACTACAATACACATTTTCTGTATTTTCTTGCTGCGTTCTAATAAAAAGATAAAAAGTTATAATTATAAATGATCATTATACCATTTCAAAATTTGATTGCCTAAAATTTTCAAACAGTAGATCAGCTGGTCTGATGTACAGCATTAATATTTGTACGTATCTTGCACACATTGCTTTGATTCAGCCCTGCTTCATAGTTTTCTGTAGACATAATTAAAAAACGCTGCTTTTAGCTTTCCTAGGTATGTGGTATATAATAATAATAATAATAATAATCAGGCGTTGTTTGACATAGTGTTTGTATCAGAACATGGTTATATAGTGCATAGTTTGCTCCAATCTTTGCTTTTACAACAGCCTTCATTTATCTAAAGTGGCTTTCTACTACCTTCTGATGTTTGATGCTTGACAGTAAACCCCGGCTCACTTTTATTTTTCCTGTGCATTTTCAAGGTGTGTAATGGAGTTGAGGTCAAGCCAGCCAAGTTCTCAATTACAGTTTACAAACCAGTCCTCTGTGGACTTTGTTTAAGCACAGCAGGAAAGGAAGAACTGATGAACTGACTTGATGGAAACAGAAACCTATAAATGTGTCATATTGAAACAATCCATACTACTGGAACTGTTTGTCTATGGAGAATTCAGAAATATATGCTTTATATTACACTATTTATATATCATTAGAAGGGGTGTCCACAAATTTTTGTTTTTATAGTGTATGTCTAAGCATTTAGTTAGTTCTGAAGCTAAACCCTGGTCAATAATCTAGTACCTTACCCACTGTGCTAGAAATGTATGTTTTATTCATCATTCGTTCAGCTAGATGATATTCAAATGTGTTTCTGTCAATGTGTGTGTGTGTGTGTGTGTGTGTGTGTGTGTGTGTGTAGGTGATTAACGCTATAGAACAGGACTACAGGCTTCCTGCCCCAATGGATTGCCCCACCGCCCTACACCAGCTCATGCTGGATTGCTGGCAGAAAGACCGTAATGCCCGGCCACGTTTTGCTGATATTGTCAACACACTCGACAAACTCATCCGCAACCCGACGAGCCTAAAGGCTGTTTCTGGCAACCCCTCCATGTAAGTGCACGTGCACACACACACACTCTCACTCTCTCATACACACACACACACATGATATTTCATTATGGGAATTTCATTATGGGAAGTTATATTTCATTTTGAATCATCACCTATTTTTGGTGAGCAGTGTACTTGCCTTTTAAATTCCACATTTCAGTAATAGCATGGTGTGTCTTATAAACTGCACAAGTACATAAGTCAGTAAGATAGTACAGTAATAAGTCTAAACACCCTGAAGCAGTATGTAATACACTGCACCAACACAGTTTGTACAATTTAATTTAAAATTGATCTGTATTGACTTTCGGCGCACTTAGCAGTTGAACACCTTTGTAAAAGTTGGTACAACTTGTAACACGCATTTATAAAGGAAAACAGTTTCTTACATTTACGTTGAGTTTTATTTCATTGCAGACAGTATGGACCTGAAATATTTCAATATTGTCAGTTTAATTTAATAAACATCCATTTCTGCATTTCAGGTCTGTAACATATTCCAAATAAACTTGGGTGGTAAAGCATTTACCATTTTCTAATGTTGGAATTTCTTTTTACCACACTTAAATTTGTTTAGGATACTAAATGATTTAGTGTTTCAGTCATGGTGGCCTAGTGTTTAAGGTACTGGACTATGGACCAGAAGGTCAAGGGTTCAAATCCCACCTCTGCCACAATTGGGTCCCTGAGCAAGGCCCTTAACCCACAATTGTTTGGATTGTAAAACTGTATGAGTTATAAGTTGCTCTGGATAAATGTTATGTCTGTTAAATTACATAAATGTAAATGTGTTAGTTTGTCTTTCTTTATTTTGTAAATGTGTTATTTTGTCTTTCTTTACACTTTCTTTATTTGGCACTGCAGGCTGGCCAGTCCAATTTTTCCACAGCTAAGCCCTTCTAATGTATGAAGCATGTAGTTTTGCATTGTCTTGTTGAAAATGCAAGGACGTCCCTTAAAGAAATGGCATCTTGAAGGCAGCAATGTACTTTTGTGCACCACAGAAGTGAGAATGACCTTTGCCAATGCCACTGGCACCCACCTAAATCTAAATGGCTACACAGCTGCCAGCCAAAGCAGGATTATCATTGTCTCTTGTATTCTTTAAAACATAATGCCTTCTTTATTTCCTTCTGCAGTCCATCTCAGCCGCTGTTGGACAGATCCATACCAGACTTCAACACATTTAGCTCAGTTGAAGACTGGCTGTCGGGCATTAAGATGTCTCAATACAGAGACAACTTTCTCAACTCTGGCTTCACTTCCCTGCAGCTTGTGACTCAGATGACTTCAGAGTGAGTCTATAACCTTTCACCGTCATTACTTAATAGCTGTGTTTTTGGTATTTGGAACAGTAATTTGAATGTCTCATAACAGGAAAGGCTGAGTGAACTCTTTTTAAGAGGTCTGAAATGTTTTTATTGCATTAGATCAATATTACATAAGTAAGCATGCACCATTTAATAATGATTTTTTTTATAGTAACAGTAGTGTTTTTTTTAAGTACATTCATAATATATTTACTGTAGTTTGCATTTTACTTTTACACTGTGCACAAAAATTGGATTTTTTTAATCGTCTAATTTTTAGTGTGTGATTGAGTAAAACACTAACTAAAGTGTTTTAAGTCAGTCATTTCAGTCTTGTAATTCTGGAGTTTAATGTAAACTGTTTGCTGGTAAACATGTTAGCTTCAGAAAGTGTAGCTCCCCATTAATTCCACAAATATCTCATTTGAAACTGAGGATGTGAACGTAAGCAGATGCTAATGATGCTAGCAGCTGTGTTATGATCATCAAGTTTTTCAGTATAGGGATTACTCGGGCATTTAGGAAGATATTTTCCTGGACTGCTACAGGCAGGTAGTTTTCTTTCCACCTGAAATAAACATTTGATGTCTGAAGACGCACAGTCTGTGAGGAGGCAATCTTATAAGAAAATACGTTTAAAAACGGTGAGCAAAAGAAAAGGTCTAAACCTGCCCTAATCCCCAGCCTTAACAGTTCAGGACATGGCTAGTGTAAATTCGCTTGATTTTGAGATCTCAGAGAAGCAAAAACAAGCATTATCTTTAATGACACATTAATGACAATATGAATAAAAAATGATGGGTTCCTACCCACATCCAGCAGTTCTCAAAGGTAATACCACTTAAGTCTCTTGACACAGAATGAAGATCAGAAGCAGTTTGATGAGCAGACTGCCTTTGTTAGCTGGGAATTAATGAAGCAGGGCTTAATGACTTACAGAAGTGCAGGCCCACGCATACACAGCTTTCATCTGATCTGCCAGGCAGGAGTGTGTGGGCATATTTCTGTCCCCTCAGTCACTTTTTTTTCTCCCTCACCCTAGCTCACTTTAACCTTTATATAGTGATCTCTTTATATGTGATGCAGCTCCTCTTTAATTGTCTTTGCTTGTCTGTGCTGTATCCAGGGCTGGACGCTTATCTAGGCAAGTTAAAAATAGATTTGTCAACAAGTATATACACTTACATTGAGTAAGGCTAAGCACCCAACAGTTACAGCTTACAGGACCGGATTTGTCAGTTAAATAGCCGAGACTCTCTATTAGTAATGATATTCAAATTTAGGAGAATGTTAAATTAAGTTTTTTTGCATTTTTTACCTCATCCCAGCTCCACCAATTACATTGACCTCATTTTTAAGCTTTACACTATATGGTGTATGGTAACAAGTTTTTTTCATATCTTAAAATGTATATGAAATCTTCACCCACACTAGGATTTTTCTGGGTAGGCCATTTAGGTTGTGGGGATTATATAATGTAGAAGTTCCCACCTCGGCCTTTGATTTAACTCATGAGTATGAAATGATTTAAATATTCACATAATTCTTTAAACACTAGTGCTCGGTGGGTAGCACCACTGCCTCACAGTAAGAACGTTGCCCTACGATGGATTGGCGTTCCGTCTAGGGTTGTTCCTGCCCTTTCGCCCAGTGTTGCCGGGTGGGCACCGGCTAGCCCGCGACCCCGTGTGGATTATGAGGTAGATAATGAATAAATGAACTAGTGCTGTATTTGAAGCTGGGGCAATACCAGGTAAAATAAATATGAACTGATAAAACAAATCTTTCTTATAGTCTCAGAACAGAAATGTTTACTATTTCTCTAGAATTATAGCTATTAATCAGATATACTGCTCACAAAAATTTAAGAATATTTTAAAATGAAATATTGCCTATTGAATTATCCCCTAATCTTTTGAACAGTGTATTTGTACATTAAATAAGAATAAATGTTTATTTTTAACACAAGCAAATATTTGTTCTCATATGTTAATGATGCCCCAAATGTTGTTCCATAGCTTTTACAGTTTAGAACTATAATTTAGTTTTGATCCATAACATTAAAAAGTACATTACTGCACATTTCAGATTTGATTTACAGTATTTAGCGGACGCCATATACATGCACATTTGCCTAACTGTGGCAGAGGTGGGATTTGAATTAACTTCTACAGGCCTCAGTGGCAAGTATTTATTGTGACTTCCCTTTACCTTACTTTTGAGGAATAGCAGCATCTGGCAATTTCATTTCAGTCAAAAGAAGTTTGATCAGGAAAGGTAATTTTTTGAAAGGGTAGCACCTTAATCAAAAGTAACTGAGACGCTAGTGATTTATCTCTGACCCATGTAACTATCCATCAAATACTAGATGGTGTTTTTTCTCTCTCTTTCTTTTTAAGCTTAAACTAAGCAGTGCGATAGTGAATGTCACACTGATTGTGATTCTAATTCCCCTAATAGGGACCTGTTGCGGATAGGAGTTACTTTGGCTGGCCACCAGAAGAAGATTCTGAGCAACATCCAGTCCATGAGCCAGTGCCATTCTCCCACAGCACTAGCATGACTACAGGGGGCGCCGGGCAATGGGCCGGGCGTCCTGCTCAGTGTGCAGAAGCGGATGAGCACTGGCACATCAGAGCATGCCAGGGTAGAAACCATCATTCTGATCTGAAATAGAGACGCCAACATAAGAACATCTGTCTGTCTGACTACCCACTACACAAAATGTCTGTCGTAACAGCCATTGGTAATACCTATGACATTCTCCTTCTTTTTATCTCCTCTTTCAGTTTCATCGCTCATTCAATTCTCTGAGTTCTCAGCTCAGCATCAAAGGTCTGTGATTATCACTGACGATCTGCTCTCTATCAGTTGCTGTCCTATATTTATTTTGGTTTTTTAATTGAATGAATACAGCTATACCTCGTAGTCTTTTTGCTTCCCAGCACCACTACCTGATGGCCGACTTTGCCAAAGGACCTCCTGGACGGCCTGCGTGTATATCTTTAAATAATAATTATATCTCTGGAGTACCCCTTCATATTGAAGGTGCAGCCTAACTTTTCTCCTGCTTGCATTTTGGAACTTCACCGGGATGACACTGGGCTTGGACTTATGTTAATGTGAGAGGCCCATAAGGACAATCTTCTCTCAGAGCAAAACTCTGTAGAAATATGAACGAATCATGTATAAACCACTAGCCGGGAGAAACCTTCAGGTTACCAAACCAGACGATGGATATTGTAGAAGTTTCCATGCTGATGATTATCTGTACAGCTTATCTTACTCTTCTGTTTACCTTCCTTTCTATCTTCTCTCGTCTTTGTTGGAGTGGTTGAACAAGAGTTGGCAGTGTGTGAGCGTTTATGTACGTGTATGTGTCCACTACCTAAACTCTCTGGTATGTCCACGTGTTATTGCACTGTTAAATATTCTGTACTGCTGTTCCTCTTCAATACAGGGTCTTCAAAAACTGTTAAGCCAGTGTTTACATGTATGGATCTTTTGGCAGATTGTCAGGTAGAACAATTAGCATAAGTCACTCTCTTGCTCTCACACATGCACAACTAAATCTCAGTCACTATACTGCTGAAGTTGCAGGGCAATTATGACTTGCTCTGTTGATTTGTGTTTGATGGCGTACGTTACGGAAAGCAACCTGACAGAATCACACACAGCTGATGGATTGTTGGTAGCTTGCATGGATGAATGGATCCATTGGTTGGATGGAAGGATGGGTCAGTTGTTATGTAAATGGATGTTGATTTCTAGCACGGATGCTTGCTTGGTGGGAATATTGGGTTGTTTGTTGGATAGCATGGTTACTTGGAGGGATGTAAACGGGGGCATTTCTAGACTACTTGTCATACTGGGGCACACAGAACAACAATAATAATAATAATAATAATAATAATAATAATAATTCTATTAACATAAAAATGTTTCTTTATTTATAGCCACATCTGTACCCCTCTGTTTGCCATTCAGTCATTGGGGCATAGTTTAGCATAAAAATAAGCCTCTGGTAAACACTAAATAAAGTGATTTGATACTAAAGTGGCCATTACTGTGCCATCGATGAGAAATGAAGAACCAATTAAAGCCAATTAACGCTAAAGAGCTATCATTATCTTGTCTGCAGCGTGGCTGACTTTCTTTTAAATATTTATTAAAGCTATCTATTACCCCATGTTAAAAAAAAACAAAAGAAGCTGGCTCTGACTGAAAGGGTTGGTCACTGAAGTTTTTGGAAAGATGCTGGGACATTGTGGGAAATGCAATGCCTGTAGGCCTGCTCAAATAAGATTTTATTGGCCAAGATCATTTTAGTGGGGTATAGCAAAGTTGTAGTGGGCCACATGCCCCAATAAAGTGGTTCTGATGACTGGATGGATATACTGTGGCTTGAATGAATTGATAATTAATTGGATTTTTGCATGGGTGGATGGGAGTGGATTTTTGATTTGTTGGTTGTTAAGCCTTAATGTTGCTGGATTTTAGCATTAATGTTTTATGAAATATTGTCTGTTATACGACAAACGCATTCTGACTAAACCAATAAAGCACACAGTTGCAGTTTTAGGTTTTGTAAATATTATAAATGCAGGACACTTTGTGTTGCTACTAGGAGTTGATGTCTTGCAAAGATTGCACCAAGATCTTTGATAATTATAATACATTTTATTTCAAAGTTGCCTTTCTGTCACTTAAGGACACCGTAGAGAGAGTGCAAAACAAATAATACAACGTTAGACATTCACATTCAAATTGAAAACTAGTTAAAAGAAGACCATGCAACTGAGTCTGATGGAAAAGGAAGTTCTGAACATGTGGATTTTAAGTGTGGATGTGAACTGTGAAAGTACATTTATGTTCCTTATGTCAGGTAGTAAAGAGTTCCAGAGGTGACGGTAATGAGACGGGATGAGGGTACAGTCAGGTGAATGGAGGAAGATGATCTGAGGGAGCGAGAGGGAGTAGCAATATGTAGAATATTGGAACGATATAGTGGCGAAAGATTGTGGATGGCCTTAAAACTTCAGTAACCTAAAGCAAACATTTGGCTTGTTTAGTTTGCAGTTTTGAAAAAAGCCATTTTCCTTGTGGGGACAAACACGATTTCTTCACAGGTTTAAAAAGTTCAGTCCTTGCTATCCTTGTGATGGCATTAAACATTAAAAATTATATGGAGAACCTACCCCACCCAAACCCACCTACCCTCACCTCCACAAACAAACACACATGTGGCTGCCTGATTTGGGGTGTGAACGTTTTTCTCCTGGGGATGTCTTGGTGATAAGGTGGTGGAGGATGCTCAAGGGATGAGTGTGTGGGGGTGCCAGATTTTGCTAAGAAATGAATTATTGCAGCTTAGATGTTAATTAGTGATGTGTGTCTAAAAAAACTTTTTTTTTTTTTTTTAAAGCAGTGTTTCACATTCAGGCAAAATTTCAGAAATATCAGGCAATGAATGTTGAGGCCTTTTTTTCTTTATCCAGGCTACACAACTGCAAAAGACTTAAAAGTTCTTTATCTTAATCTGCCTGTTTTTAAAGCACAGCATTAGGACAACTCTCCTGCATGTCAATCAGTGGTTATGTTCTCGAAGCTCCCTATCACTTCTCCACCCATTCTAGTTCTCTCTGGACTGGATGAATGGATAGTTGCTAGGGTTGATGGAAGGTGTGGGAACTGATAAATGGATTTACTTTTTAGTGCATATATATTTAAAGGTTGACTGAGACTAAAGATGAATCAAACAGAGGGAATAGATGACAAAATGGATGGGTGCTTGGAAGGATGGGTAGTTAGATGGTTTGTTAGGTAAATTAGTGGTCAGATAGCTTGATGGTTGGGTAGATAACCAGCAGGCTTGGTTTCATGGATGGTTGGATTTCGTCACTATCCAGTTGTTGGGTGGATGGGTTGTTGTATTAATCAATTGTTGGAAGGATGGATGGGTGAATACTTGAACTTTTTTGGAAGTAGACAGATGATATATATTACATCCAGTATATTTTTGAATGTTTGGAAGTTCATATTCATGGATGGTTGGGTTAATGGATGAATGCGTATCTGATTGTTGAAATGAATTAATTTAGGATTTTTGATTGTTGAAATAATGGACTTCATTTTTGATGGTTAGGTAATTGGTGGATGTAATGTCAGATTTATGAGTAGATGGATGGTGGATGGATTGATGCATTATTGAATTGTTGAACGGAACGCTTATTGGTCAGATTGTTAAAAGTCTTATATATGGTTGCTTGTTAGGAAGGCTGGGTGTTTGCCTCAACTTTATTCTCACACCTGTTTATTTTTGTTCATTATAACTGTTCATTTCAACATACAGGGATTTAACACAGGCATTTGATGACTGGGTGAAAAGATGGATGGATAAATGTTTGAATAAATTAAAATGATGGTTTAATCACTATATGGGTAGGTTATTGGATTAGTTGAATGAATAATAGAGATAAAGTATGAACTGAGAGATCAATCAAACATGAAGTCGAAGAAAACCAACAAGCCTTGGTGAATTGTTAGAAAATCCAACTCTAAAATATCACAAATAGAGTATTTCATCTTGTTTCTTTTTTTCTCGTACTAAATCACTCCGCATGTTTATAAAACAGCAAAAGTACCAGCAGTTTGGAGCTCTGTCCTTTCAAAGAGAAGGTCATGTCTGTGAGTGGGATCTGCTGCTTTTAATCTAATTTTATCACTCATTGCTTGGAGTGTACACAAGTTTTGAGCCAGTGCCTCTATTTTCGTGCCAACAACAGAGCAAGTGGTGTCATGGGTGTCCACCTGCAAAGCTCATACACACCGCCAAGAACTGTCGGTTGGATGTGACGCCTGCATGTGTGATGAAAACCTACTACACCAGAGAGTATTTTGTCATACCGACACACTATAAGTGAGAGAGCAAAAGAGTGACTAAGAAAGGTGTGGACACTAGAAGCATGGCATGGATACTCATTTCCACTGTTCTGTACATATAATAGACTTAATCGAAATTCCCCTTATGTCCTTTGTGTCTCTGTATAGTTCAAACCTGTTTATTGTGACACGTATGTAAGAGTTTGTAAATGTGTAACTTTCTGAAGAAATATTGTATTAAAAATGCACTCAATAAAGACATTGGTAGTCCAAAGTTCACTGTGTATAATTTCCCTTGCTTTATTTCTAGTGATAGTAAGGTAGTTTATTTCTTTCTCACACCTTTCTATGCTTAATACCATACTCAAGATATGATGCTAATCCCCATCTTTGCTTCTTTACCAATGGCCAAGTATGAATCATCTTTTAGACATGGTGTGAAAATATGTGCTTTAGACAGGCATGAATATTAGCATCGCATAAGAATCGCTGACACAGCAAAGCATCTGCAGAGAGAAACATTCAGGTAAGTGCTTTCTATTCTTGCCTCCTAGCTAGCATTTCTAGTTACATTGTATAACTATTTCCAGTGGGTGAAATTTGTTGTCACTATGTCCATTATGCCACCTTTGTTTGCAGTAGTGCCGTGAACAAGAACCCTGGACTGACTGACAAAGACAGATCTGAGTACTAGATCTTAATGTTTTCAGTGGTCGTGCAGGTAGATCAGATCTCACCTCACCACATTTATTAGCAGGGAGAACATGTACGGTGTATGCAAAGCCCTAAAGCAAGCAAGTGGAGAGAGAAAGAATGGCTAAAACTTTGGAATCTGTGTTTTCAGAATTGGCTCTACTACTGTGATTAACGCAAATCAATTAATATTTTCAGATAATTTTCAGATCCCCATGTCTTAAGAAGGTGTTAAAACCACTGTAGCACAGAAATCTAGGGAATAAAAAAAAACTCTAAAATACATTCCCCCATATGATTTGAGACAAACACTTGCAGCTTTTGTGGTTCAAAGGTAATTGGCAATTGCTGGAAAACGGAGTTACATGGAGGACTGAGGAAGTTGGTACAATTTCAAGGATGGACTGGTAACGCGAAGGTGTGTGGTGCGGTTACGAAACCCCATACTGGATAGCAGCTGTATGGGGTGCTATTGGTAGCAGAGGATCATGTGGTACCAATGGCAGCAGTACCAATAATAACATGTTTAAGAAATGCCTGGCATCATCTCTTGGCATGAAAGCTATGCGGGTGGTAACAAAACAATTCAGAGTTTCCATGAGTAAACATCGATGTGACGGCATGGGATCTGATTCATTCACAGCAATAAAGCACAAATTGGTAGCTTTCTTGCTTTTAAATGACTGATACTGCTTTAAAGAGGCATTTCTTAAGGATGCATTGAAGTATTAAAAAAAGCAAGCTTGTGCTGCTTTCACACTATTTACATTTAGCATGTCAACGAGCAATGAGGCTTGTTATGATTTAGGCTGTTTTATTAAATATTAGAAAGCTTAAACCGAGATAATTTACTTAAGGCAAATGCCTGTATATTTTCTGGTGTTTGGACACTGATGATGATCTCCAGAATTATCTGTAGTATTATGAGAGGAAATGATTTTGAACCATTATTTTCCATCTCTCATCCTTTGCATTAATCCAGGGCATTCACCACAGACGACTCTTTTCCTCTTTAATTCTATTTTCCAGAACCATGGCCATTGTTATGCATCGTGACAGGTCGTATTTCATGGTGGCATTACTAATGAAAGAAATCAATGCCAGGTCACGAAAATGCCATAATCACACCTCCGTCACTGCACTAATTGTCAATTATGCATGTTTAATGGCTATTTATTGGGGTACTTCAGCACATGGCTGATCTGTTATCTTTAGGAACGTGATTAAAATGAAGGAAATGTTATAAAATGGGTGAATAGGCAGAGGGAAGTGTATGATACTGTTTGGATGGGTAAATGATGAGCACATTATGAAATGGTTTTCAAGTCTGCACGATTTATGCAAGTAAAATTGAAGTCCTTATGTGACAGAAAAATAGCTGAAGTTGTAAATGGTGTGAAGTGATCTCTCTTCCTCCTGTTTTCTTTCTTTTTCTCTCTCACTGCCTTTCTCTTTATAAATATTCACCAAGCAATAACCTGCTGAAGAAGATTGCTTCTCAGCACACCGTCTCCATGGAGAGACAGTGAGAGAGAAAGACACCCAGAGACAGACAGGCAAACAGAATGAGAGCAGAAACTAAAGAAATGGCTTCGATAGAGTGGCAGCCAAAAACGACATGGAATCCTGCCATACAGCTGTAACATATACACAAGTTGGATTAAGGTAGTGCAGACAGAAGGGGAGATGACCCAACACAGGGTCATTCAGGTTCTCGGTAGATATCACGCTATCTGCCCAAACATCCGTTCAGGATTCACTTTCTAAACGCCAAGCTCTATTCAGTATCTCTGCAGCCTGGCATGGATTTAGACAATAGATTTATCGCCTTTCATTAAACATCCTGTTGCCTCCATGCTGTCCTTTCCATGCTCTCATAGCTCAGGTTCTCAGTGGTGTAACATTATCTGTATGCACCAAATGTGTTGCTAAAGTATGTACATGTGTTGTTCTATTATTATTCTATAGTCCTGTCTGTGTTGCATTCTCTGTAAGAGGGTGACCAGAATAGTTATTGACCAGACATTACCGTAGTCATACATTTGTTTTAGGTTACTGTAATGTAAATATGATATGGTATTTTCATCATTCAACACATTCAACACATTACTATTCATCACAGTTTCAAGAAAATGCGTGCAAACCATACTGAAATGCATCAGAGATACTCCTGAAAACATAAGCGGAACATTATCATCTGCAGTCTCACCCAAATGTTTTAAGAATGGCACAGAATTTGTTTGTTGCATTGGTTTTTATGGTGCCAATTTGCATTAACTATAGATTGTGAAGAGTGAGTAGATGAATTGCAATTAAATGCAAAGTCCTTAACAATGTCATGCATAAAACATCACAAACATTACTGAATTCCAGTCACTGCATTTCAGCCCTGCAAAATGGCCTGCTAAATGGCCTGCTATTTCAGTCATGATCTCGTTAGCTCAGAAAAAATTAATGAGGACATGACAGCTAATATCACTGTCATGCTGATTAGAAGAAAAGAGTAAGTTGCTTTAAAAGAGTAGTTGTGTTTTAAGGTTTCTTCTATTAATTATGGTTATCTCCAAGGAAACGTGCTGTCATCATTGCATCAGAAGGGATTCACAAGTAAGGACATTACTTATTCTAAGATAGCACCCCGATCAACTATTTATCGACTTTAAGGAGAGCGGTTCAGTTGCAGTGAAGAAGGCTTCAGGGTGCTCAAGAAAGTAATGCAAGCATCAGGACCAACTCCTAAAGAGGACGCAGCTATGAAATCAGGCCACTACCAGTGCAGAGGGTAGGTGTGAGTGCATCTGAATGCACAATGAGAAGAAGGCTTTTGGAGGATGGCTTGGTGTCAAGAAGAAAGATAAGCAATACCTTTTCCAGCATGATGTTGCATCATGTTACAATGCAAAAGTGATAACCAAGTGACTCAGTAAACAAAACACTGAAAATTTGGATCCATGGCCAGTAATATCCTCACTGAAAACATGTGGTCAGTCCTCTGTAAGGGGATTGGTAAGGCAAACACAAACCCAGAAACTGCGATCAACTCCAAGCACCGATTTGGCAAGAATGGGTTGCCATCATGCAAGAATTTGGCCAGAAGCTGATGTCAAGTATACAGACGTGAATTGCAGAAGTCTTAATGAAGAAGGGTCAACACTGTAAACATGAAGCATTTCCTTGGACTGGATGTTCTTGTCAATAAAAAGCTTTTACTAGTGTATGTAATGCTTTTTTGTCTCAGCATTTTAGGATTTATTACCTCTGCACAGCTGCTTGTTTCAGTTAATCAGTTTAGATCAGTCTGCACCTGGTTGTTAGATTTGTATAATCCTGCACTGAGCTATATTCCCACAAAGTCCTGACGTTTTTGAATCTGCAATGTGTTTTGTCACTTGTTATTGTTACTTTACCTAGCCCTAACCCTAACTCATGCTGAAAATAATGCTGCTGAATTATTTTTTTAGCAAGTGAATTAAACAGCATTTTTGGGTTTTCTGTGGTCTACACTCAATGTCCAATTTATTATTTTCACTTCCTTCTAGAAGGATTTCGCAGTTACACTATCACATAGTGATCAGATAGTTACACTATCTCCTTTACTCTGCTCTCTAATGGCCAGGACTCCCTCAGGACCAGTACATATTTGGGTGGTGGATCATTCTCAGCACTGCATTGACATTGATGTGGTGGTGGTGGTGTTAGTGTTTATTATTTTAGTATGAATGGATCACACATGAGAGTGCTGCTGGAGTTTTAAAGACTGTTTTCATTCACTATGCACTCATTTAGAGTTTTAACTGTAAGAACTCAAACATGGGTCACTGAGCATTGATGGTGTTCTAGCCTTTACTGGCCCAACACCTGAATGCAGTTGCTCAATATGTCCACAATTTTAGCAGTACACTGATGTTGCCATTTGACTCAGTCAACAAACACATTTAGAAATTCATAACCGTTCATCACTGCTACTCATTATCTGGATGCAATGTTTAAATTAGGCTGCAGCATGGGCATACATGGGGCCATGTTCTGGATGTCCACTATAGGGGTGGGAAGAGAACTCAGAGCACTGTTGCAGTCCCTCTCTGACCTCAGAAGCAACCAGGATCTCACACTGGTTTCATCATGATCTGTAGAAGATAGAAATGTAGAAATGTTAAGATGGTGGATTTATGAAACAGCAACAGGAAAGCATTGGAACACATACAACTATGTGTTCGGTGGACCATTTCTCACTTTCCATGTAAGAGTTACAAGAACAAAAACCCAGGTCAGGCGGGACGTGGTCCTTGGGGGAGTTCATTAAATTTAATTATGATACATGCAATTACCAAGTCAATCTTCTGTGAGGTAGAAATAATGGTTTCAGAAGAGCCGCGAGCACCTGCAGGACTACTGTGTAATTTAGAGCAGACGGAGAGTTAGGGCAAGAGAGCAACAAAAACAGACTGGGAGTGAGAGATACAAGGTGCGCCAGGTTGCCCCGTTGCTTATGGTGTTATAGTTTTCTCCAGGGGAATATAGCAGCAGTTGGCATGGTGAGAGCTGTTTGTCATTGAGAAAGTAAGCGATTAGGAAGTGAGTAAGAAGGGCAGGAGCTTTCTGATTCTGCCATTAGTACTACAGAAGAATAAATAGCGCAAACATGACTGAATTTATATAGCTAGTAATATAATAAAGTAAAACCAAGAGACCATGGACAGATATCTTAAATGTATTTATTATTTTCACAGAATAAACCATTAATAATAAAAATGTTTCTAATCTATGAATCCCCAGTCAAACATTGTTATAGAGGAAATGGATGGAAGACAAATATTAGAATAATAATATTTATATAACTTCACATGAATATCGGTACCTTGTTCCTAAATACTCTTTCAACTTCTGAATGGTTTACCTGTTATCTACTTATTGATTGCGGATTTGCTTCTTTAACTAGCCAGAACTCATTTCATCTCCTTGTGAACTACAATTGCATAAACATGAAACTTCTTAACTGTCTCACCACTGTTTCTTCTTGTAGTAATTAACATAGAATTTAAACAGTCCTTTTATTAGGTACACCTCCTTGTTTCTATAATCATTTTCCATTTTATACAGACATATTGTCTTGCCTTCAAACCATAATAACTGCTGTTTTATCAAATGTGTGTCCAATATCTTAACGTTCTTAGAATTCACACTGATATCATTGGTCAGTGATGATTGGTCATTGCTCATTGATAAAAAATAGAGAAAAAATGCACCCAGATAGACATACTGACAAATACTGCGCCAAATAGGAGTTGCCTGAATCAAATGTAACTATGTGTGAATAATACAATATATTTAATTGATTACAATATTAGAGCAAAAAAATATGTTTATTCTGGAAGACTGCACAATTGAAAGAAGGGTCTAAGTACCATGTTAGGCTGCCTCTAGCCTGGATACAGGATGAGATGCGGTTGGGCATGAGGCAAACAGATTTTGCATGGTATCCTGTGGAACTATAGATCCTGCACACTTATAGTTTGCTAATGCTACAATCCCTGGTGGTCCCATAATTCCCTAATTGGCTTGATTGACTGGTGAATGGGCATGCCAAGGATGTGTTGCAATCTGGCGCAGATATTTCTTGGAAGCCCATGTTGTGTTTGGGCAACATTTTCCTGCTAAAATTGCCATTTAAAAGCCATGGCCACATAAAGTCCTGCACATAATACTGATCTGTTAGTGTCTGAATGTGTACAACATCATTTATGTGTGACATGACTTCTATAATTAGTAATTTAATACACTACTTAAGTCCACAGTATTCAATTTAAAAAGCAGCCCATTGTTCATAACTGGTTAAGACAGCCATACTGGTCATCAACTGATAATAAATGAGCTTCACACTACATGGAGGTTTAATATCAGCTTCAAAATAAATATTGTATTTTCATCGTATTGCTTAATATAGATTCTACATGTGCAAATGAGGCATACACACACAGACACACCAGTTTATAAAGGGCTCCAATACCCATGGACCTGAAAGGATGTTCACTTTTGTAACCACAGTAAACACAGATGTGACATTACATTTACGGCATTTGGTAGACAGTTTTATATAGAGCAACTTGCACTTGAGATAAGCAGTTGAAGGGCTTGTGCAATGACCCATTGTTAGCATCTCTGTATCTGAACTGACAACCTTCTTATTAGCAGTCCAGAGTCTTAACCACTGAACCACGACAGAAAAAAAGCTTGGTGATCCATGGCCTTTAACAACACTCCACAGAGCACATGCTGTGTATTACACTTTTACCTCAGGTGGACCAGCATTCATCCCTTTCTTCCAAATGTCCACTAAATGAATTACACAGGTGCTAATGCAGGTAGCGAGAGCTCACCTTATAGGATAAATGGTAGTGGATGATGCATTCCTATCAAGACACAGAAACCAGGCAAGACTCTCTGAAATTTGCTTAATATGGCTGATCCATTGTAAATGCCAAGGGGGATGAACAAATGGATTTGCCGTGAACCGAGAGATGACTCCATTAAGTTCAAGTTTTCAATGAGCTGGAACTAAAGGTTGAAATAGTGCTGTAGGGTTAACATTTAAAAGCAATATTTTTATTTCATACTACACAGGTGCTTCCTAAATATAAATGTTCCCTCCAATTCTTAATTGGCGCTCTGAAGTGGCCGTGAATAACGTTCAAGTGCTATATTTTTACAGAGCTTTGTAGTAATAGCTCTCATTTTAAAAGTTCTGGTTTAACTAATTAGCAAAAAGATCTTACATGCTAAATAAGTTCTGGAAAAGCACATTACAAAAGTAGCAAATGCAGGAAAACAGAGACCCAGACATTAAACATATGTGGACTGCTCCATTTTAAGAACTCCCACTTAGTCGAGGTTGAAAGCTGCCTCTGTAAGCAACATTTGCACAATGACTGTTTGACAGAAGATACATTTATTAGGTTTAATTGGTCAAGCAATAACACAGCTTCAGCTAGTGTGGTCCAAACCACCAACAATAGATGCCCGGGCAGTGGAAATGTATTCGCTTTACCATTTTGTTTTAGCTTGATCAGGTAAATGCCATGGGAACAGTACAACTAACTACAAGCACTATTGGTCTGTGGTTACTTTTGAGGCTTTGGGTTTGGGCCATTACTTCCAGGAAAGATACATTTTAAAGATGTAGTATGCAATTGTTATATTTCCATGCAGGTTGGTGCTCTGTGTAGGCCAGTCAAGTTTTCCCTTACCAAACTCACCCAACCATGCCTTTATGGACCTTGTAGAATGCACTCGGGAAAAGTCATGCTAGAACACAAATATGGCCTCCTGTAAACTTCCCACAAAGATGGAAGCATACAGTTGTCCAAAATGTCATGGTATGCTGAAAAGATTTCCCTTTACTGGAACTAAGGAACCTAGGTTTGGTAGGTTTGGTAACAAGCTCCTTGCATTTGCCAAATCCAGACTTGTTCATCAGACTGCCAGATAATAAGGTATAAATCATTGTGTTACAGAGAATGTTTCTACATCTCCAGCCTACTCCACCTGATCCTTGGCATTGCGTTTGGATATGTAAGGTTTGCATGCAGCTGGTTAGGCAAGAAAACTCATACCATGAAGTTAAAGGATTGAATGCACTGAACCAGTTGGAATAAATGCATGTACAGTGGGTAAAATAAGTATATGATACACTGCCAATTTTGCATAAAACTTGATAGGTTTGTAATACACTTACAGGTCTGTAGGTACACTTCAGCTGTGAGAGACAGAATCTAAAAAAAAACCACATTGTATATTTTTTTTAAATAATTAATTTGCATTTTATTGCATAAAATATTATAAAAAAATAAAATAAAATAAAATATTCGATACAATAGAAAAACTGAACTTAATATTTGGTACAGAAACTTGTATTTGCAATTACAGAAGTCAGACATTTAATGTGGTTCTTGACCCATTTCTCAATACAGATCTTTCAGGTTTTGGGGTTGAGTTTCAGCTCCCTCCAAAGATTTTATATAGAGGTCAGGTCTGGAAGACTGGCTAGGCTACTGAGCCACTCCTTAGTTGCCTTGGTTGTGTGTTTCAGCTCATTATCATTTTGGAAGACCCAGCCACGACACATCTTTAATTCTCTTACTGCGTGATACCTCCAAACACGTCTCTATTTTGGTCTCACATGACCTTCTCTCATGCTTCCTTTGGATCATCCAGATGGTCATTGTGAACTTCAAACAGGCCTGGACATTTGCTGGTGTGAGCAGGGGGACTGCAGGATTTTAATCCATGATACTAAGGGTCATCTTTGAGACTGTGGTCCCACCTCTATCCAGCTTATTGACCAGATTCTTCTGTGTAGTTCTGGACTGATGTTTCTTAAAAAAAACGAACAGGTCTGTGAGAGCCAGCATTATTGCTGGTTGGTGGGTGATCAAATACTTATTTCATGTAATAATAAAACACAAATCTATTATTTA
>JAVSBV010000067.1:830733-841545 GCA_033117975.1 Parotocinclus spilosoma | reverse complement strand
TGTTGTGAAGCAAGCGGTGCTACCCACCGAGCCACCGTGCTGCCCCAGTTAGTACAGAAAAAGCTTACTGAAGAAAAAGAGGAATGGAAAGATATGCAGTAACACAGTAGTAGTGGCAGTAGTAATAATAATAGTAGTACCAGCAGTAAAAGCAGTAATCGTAACAGTAGTGACCAGAGTAATAGTAGTAGCAGCAGTAAAAGCAGTAATCGTAACAGCAGTGACCAGAGTAATAGTAGTAACAGTAGTAAAAGCAGTAATCGTAACAGTAGTGACCAGAGTAATAGTAGTAGCAGCAGTAAAAGTAGTAGCAGCAGTAATAGAAGTACCAGTAATAATATTAGTGATTGTAATATTAGTAGCAGTAAGACTAGCAGCAGTTATACTGGTAGCAGTGGTGTTGTAGTAATACAGCATTGTAGAGGTAGCATCCACACCTTGTGGGATGGAGGAGGCAGGATAAGGGCTTTCCTGTAACTGATAAGGTTGCAGGCTTGACATGGCTGATGGTGGGAAACCTCCAGGAATCAGGTGATTGAATGCCATGAGCTGATTTGCTCCAGCCTGCTTCCTCCAACGAGCCCTCCTGTTGCTGAACCACACCTACAAACAAAACAACAGAAATGTATGAGTGTGAAGGTGTGAGCTGATTCTGTTAGGTCCTACTTGGTTTGTGTTTACCTATGTGACAGCATGCAGTGGAATGAGTGTGAAATGTGCAAGCATGTGAGTGTGTGTGAGAGGAACTGTGCATGTGATGGAGATAGCCCTGTGGCTATCTGGATATGCGGGTCTATAGTAATGACATCATGTACATCATGAGTCCAAGCGACTAAATGCATACTGATGGCTTTCACTATGTTAGCAGACGACTGATAAAGGATTTTAATAGCACTATTTTTAGTCTCATTTGGGGGTTTGTGGTGATCTTACAAAGCAAAAACACAGGGTCATGCAACACACAATGAAGTCTGTGTCTGTGTAATTGCATGCTTAAGGGCAGCAAGGGGCCTAAGAAGTGTTCAAATGACCAAATAAGATTGTTTAACGTTGTTCCAGAATGTACAGTAAATACTGCAATATGTAGTATTTCTGTGTGCATATATGGCTATATGTCTGTTCATGGGTCATGAGTTAATGGGTTTATGCACTTACTTGCACTCTTGCTTCAGTGAGTTTTGCTCTTTGGGCCAGCTCCTCTCGTGTGTAGATGTCAGGGTAATGTGTGCGCTCAAACGCTCTTTCCAACTCCTCCAGTTGCTCTGCGGTGAACGTTGTGCGACTGCGCCGCTGCTTCCTCTTCAGGGGTAGACCTGGCTCTGAGTCAACATCTGAGCCCTCATCTGAGTGACTCGCTAAGACACGCACAATTTACAATTGTGAGAATTAAAAACCTTGAACCTCAATTCTGACCTGACAAAGATACAAAGTTTTATACAAATATAAATAAAGATATATAATCTATATAATCTATATAATACTATATCTTTAGTTTAGCTAATTTAGTAGAAGGGCTAGAAATATTGTTCAATTGTTCAAAATTTTGACTTGTAACCTATGCTGCCATTAGGGCCTCGGCATCTCCCAAACCTGCACTGGATTTAGCAGGTAGGAAAATGAATAAATGAAGGAATTAGTGAATAATATTATATTATAAACAAAGCACTTTTGATTCAGCTCAAAAGACGCCTGATGATTGACAATAACTACCGTTATTAAATGGTGAATTAATGAAAAACGTCTACTACTTTCTTGCACATATAAACTGCATTTCTCCACTAAATAGTCATAAAGTGAAGTTTGATCATCATCCTCATCACAATAATAAACTATCTGCCTGATAATTATTATTAATAATACAAGTAGTTCCGTATCTTTGATAAATATTCAGTACAAAAGTCTTAGGCCACCATTAGATTAGAAATGCCATTGTTATTTTTCATCCTATTTTTTGGAAGGGAAACATGGTAAAAAGACTAAGCTATGCTAAAGATCAAACAGTGGATGAAGATCATTAAGGATCGATGAAGAAAAAGTGTATTATGGAGTCGGAGTTTGAGATTTTTGTACTGTCAACATATTTTTGATGTTAACAATATGTTGTATACGGTCATTATACTATTGCTGAAACAACAAACCTGGTGGCCTAAGACTTTTGTACAGTACTGTATTGTATTAATTGCTCATTCACAATCTGGAACGGAAACAAATGCATTCAGTGAAATTTTTTGACTGGTAGTAAATGCTATTCATCAGCACTCATGTTGTCGTATAACAACAAAATTTCTAATGCACAATAAAAACCTAGACATTTGCCCATACAACATTTGCTTCTTGTCCAGTACAAATTAGTCCAGTACAAGACGCCGTAAGAAACCAAGTCATCTTAAGTGCAGACTAAAACTGCACTTAAGTATTTCATTTATAAAATAGATAATAATAATAATGCTCTTTATGATTGTCTGTAGATTTACTTATATCAAATCACTGTGTTGTTGCATTATTTGCTTTTTTGTACTAGCGTGACTTCTACTAATGCTACAAAGCAATTCTGTTAGTCACTCTGTATATGGGTATCTGCTAAATGCTGTAAACATGATCGCTACCAAAACTACATGTCCTTATATAAAGTCTGTTTGATTTTGAAATAAAAAGAAACAGGATGAAGCCTATATATGACATACTTCTGCCACAGTTCCATTTAAACCTTATAAATAATCTCTAGTGGATGGTCTGGAACTGTTGAGTACACCAAGGATGTGTTTCTTATTATGTCTTATACAATGACATTTGCAGCAAAATATTGTATTTAGGTTTGTTGCTTGAGGAGGTTAGTTAATTGCATTTTACATAGAAATGCAATGTGATATGACCGCAGAGCCCAAACATACTTTTACACAACATAGTTAAGCTAACTTAATTTTTTATAGTAAAAGCAGTGAATTCAAATTTGTTATTTTGTGCACACCCTTCTTGCGTTCTATTAAAATGTAACCTTTTTACTTTGAGAGACTGGAGCCACGATGGCGGAATGATACCAAAAAGCAATAGGGAAAATCAGTCCTTGTTGTCCAAGATGTCTGCAGCTCTGTGAAGTAAAGTTTTGTTCCTATTTATGGATTTCAGTAAGTTATAGTGTGTGCTAAACCACATCATGTCTGTGTGACTGTAGAATCTGATGTGGTTTGAGCCATGGAGTATTTATGGAAAAGATCTAGGGTGAGATAGACTTAGATTGCTGCATTTAGTCTTGTAGATTCAGCGCAAACCAAACAAGCCAAATCTGAGCGTGCCTTGGCTGATCAGCTTTGTTTGGGCCAAATGGAAAACTCCATAAATGTGCTTTTGTTCACTTTTTTTTTTTTTAAACATAAAAGTGTTACTACACAAAATATGTATGACAGGACTGGGAAGCTGTATGGTGAGTTTCAACAGGTGTTATTTTTCCCAGTACATGCTACTGCTGTTCTACTAGATGCTTAGAGCCACTTAGCATGCAGACACACAGATGCATACATACACATAAACCATCCACCCGTGCATGCATGCGTGCACACTCCCTGTGCCATGTGGATACGTTACGGACAGTGTTTTTTCACGGGTCATTCAGACTGCCCTTGAGCTTGGAGCTAGGCATCTTCGAATAGGTGGGGGTAGGGCTCCCTATCAAATAATGATTAGGCCTCTCAAACTAGCGTGACAGCCTGCTATTGTGCAATAATACGCCTCGAAATCCCCAGTCCTTTACGCATAAACATGGCATCTGTTTCGTCCGACACTAGCTAACTCTTTTCTCGACATCTATTCTCTACTTCACCCCTCTCCAAATGTCTTTATGGTTCAGCCCCTGATGAGTGAGAACAGATGATCGGATTTGGACGTACTGCCTAGGAAGCCATGCTATCACTCCTGATGAATGAACCATTACATAGGAAATCTACTCATGCTGGTATGTCAGCATAAATAGTCCTAAATCATAAAAAATGATTTGAATGAAACAGAATGCCTCAACATAGTATTACTAATATCTAAGATATTGCAACAATACTTCACTATTTTTCAACCTTATCCCTAATTTAGCATTTACACAACTGTATTGAACAGAATTCCAAGACAAGTTTCTGTAACTAGAAAAGAACAAAAAAAAGTTAAATCAGAACTTCTAATAAAAGTGTAAAGGGCATGAGTTTTATGTAAATGTTTACAATGCTTTTATGCTGTATATCTGTTTAATTTACCTCTTAGGAGACAGGGATGGGGTTTTTTTTCAGAAAAAAAATGTAAAGTTTAAGACACCCCATTTGTAATGTTTCTATTTTCTTTTATTTTTCATTGATATTGACAAAGTTTAACATTTCTATGGACACTTCGGAGGGGAAAATGGGTCAAATGTATAATTGCAAGCTCAGTGTTGTTTCGCTCAGTGGTAACGGCTTTCAACTCTGACCAGGTCAAAATGTATGTCAAATTACAAACTAACAACTAATATCTCAAGGAATAGAAATACGATAAATTTTGTGGGGGAAATTCTGAACACACAGCCAAGTGGTTTTTTTTTATGATTTTTAATTTTGTATTGTATTTATTTACATTTTTTCATGATTTTCTCTTTTTGTACAACATGATAAAATAAATAAATACAAATAAATACATTTCCCTGTTCTACTTAATTAATTAATTTCTTTTTACAGTTTTTCAGGGTTTTCTATTGTTGTTGTTTTTTTTACAATTTCAGGTTATTCAATTTAATTCAATGTAGATTAAACTAAAAAAAGGGAATGTTTTAAAACTGTTTTACCAGTACTGTGTGTTTTTCCAACTGGAAGAAGAAGTAGGGAATTAATTACTTTTTTAGTGTGGAAAATGTGAAGATAACGACGTAAGAGCAATTTTGGTGGGTGTTGTGAATTTTCATTATATAGTCATGTATTGTATCTGTTAATGGTCAGAATGATGCACATAAAGATTGGCCTGTGTGTTAGGTTGTGTGTATGCCATGGCATTAGACACGTATTAGTCCATAATCTGCATACCTACACTCATGAAGGTGCTGTGAAGGAAGGAGATCCAGTTCCAGAGTTTTAGCCTTAATTAAAAGACAAAGGTCACGCTAGAAAGTGAGCTGCTGTGCTTGTGGTGCCCTATAGGAAATGCTACTGCTTACTGCCAGCGTGAGCCTTTCTAGGTATCTCACCATGCATCAAGGATTTAGAGGGGATGGAGAAAAATCAAAGCAGGCAGTCTAAGAACTGGGAAGGAGATTGAGAGATAGAAAGAGAACCAGTTGATCGTTTTCACATGAATGCCAGCAGGTTTGGTAGATTTCCAAATATGCTTTTTTAAGGACTACCGTGTTTACTGCATGAGAAAGCTTTTGCGGCCAGTGAAAATCTCTTTTAATTACAACACCAGCAAAAATAAATACAAATACAATAAGTTTTAAATGAGATGGGTCAATATGATAATCTACTTTTGATCTGTATTAGAACTGACTTTTGTAAGTGGAGACACATTACAAACTAAATATCTAGAATGTAATTTACAAATAAATAAATGGCGTTAAATTAAATTAGTCACACCAAACAAGCTTTAATGTCTAAGCGATCCCTTCCTACAGTGGGGAACAATATAGTAATAAAATCACTAACCTCTGACAGTAATCACAGAACTTTATCATGATATTAAGCTATTATTATATTGATATTATCAGCTCAGTCTAGTCTACAATGTGATGGAAATAACAGCTGGATAAAGGGTGCAGTGCAAAGAGAGTAAGTGTTAACTATAGGATTCAAAGCTCAGTACACGTCTTCCTTGTGCCTCTTTCAATCCCGGTTTTTTTTTCTCAGAGTTTTTATTATCTGCAACAGTGGCAAAAACACTCCATCATGGACTCCAAGTTAATAGTAAATGACGCTGTTACTATTGTCATCCTCCATTCTCTCTCTTTCTCTCTCTCTCTCTCTCTTGCTCTCTTATTCTCTCTCTCTTTCTCTCACTCTCTTTCCTTCTCAGGGAGTTGTTCGGGAGTCTTTTGTTGGGCTATGTGGAGAAGCCTGTGGCTGAAGGCTTTGGAGTCTGATTTCCACGCTCCATCTGTAGGATCCATCAGAGCTGGGCAGGCGGGCATTCAGGGTCGCTGTCACCTGCCCAGCGGGGGAGGGGGCATGGGGGGGTACAATGGAGGCAGGACGCAGGGGCCAATAGGGGCTCCATGGGGGAACAGCAGGAGGCCGCCCCCGATCCTTCCTTCACCATCGCCAGGGGGTTTACATGTGGGTTGGGGGGGGTGGGGTGTGGGGGGTTAGAAGTTTGTGGATGAATGACTAAAGGTAAGAGAGTGTATGTGGGTGTGTATATATGTAAATGTGTGTGTTTGATTTTATGTCAACATTTTGGTTAGCCAGTACCATCTCTTGGTAGTATCATGCCAGTAAGGCTAACTCAAGTTCAATTCACTTAGTTGAATCCAGTTCAGTTGCAAAGCTAATGACTGTGCTAATAAAGCCATCCTGAATTCAACTGAATTGACACGGATGGGCTCCCAGTGTCTAACCCATATAAAAACAATCTATAATAGTTTGAATGGTTTGGAAAATGATTTGATATTCAAAGGACTGCATAATAACTTTAATGAAGATGAACATTTATAAACATGAAAGTTGCATGCATGTGACCAGTGAGTGAATCCAGAGACAGTCTAAAAGACTCAGTGTCAGTTTGCAGCTTAATACGTATACAAGAAAGCACACAGACTCGGCGCTTATCTCTTCAAGTTTGCTTCTTTAAAGCCAGCCTTGGTTTTGCTCTGCTACGTTACAGTCTGGAGATCTGAAACAATGGACAAACTGGAACCTGTAGTAATCATTCACATTTAAGTGTAAGATATTAGAGTGAACTTTGCGTAACCCTTTGGGGACCAGGGATAAATGTGTCCCATACTTTTAAATGGACGCCAAATCCTGAAGGGATTAAGAAAGAAATTTCACTTTAACCTTTTCAGGACCGTAGGCTATTTCAATCATGTTTGATGCCCATTTAAAAGTATGGGACATATGTTCCTTGGCCCTCAAAGGGATAAGGTGGATCAAAACAAACTTTGAGAAAGAATGAGTTGAGAAGGAACAAGCAACAGGTACAAGTTGACCAAGTTGCTAGTAAACTTGGATTGCATCTGTCATGGTGTATGAAAATGCAATAGAATCTAACTAGCTGGACGGTGGATAAATAGATGGATGGATGGACAGTATATAACAATGGTGAAACAGTTTCTTGCAAAGTTGCTTCCTCCTGCACTACTGCCTACTCTGCCAAAATGATCTTAGTGGAACTATTTCTCGTCTTCTCTCCCATTCTCTGTCCCTCTGTCCTATTCATCTATTTGTATCCCAATCATAAGTAACTGAAACATATTCTTAAATCAGTTCAGTTAGTGACATTATATATGTTGCCAAATGAAGCCAACTTGCCAGAGTGGACTGAAAATCTGACTGTATGGTCTGATTCAGCTTGGTACCACAGATGCAGACTCTCTGCCTGTGTTTGTGGAGGCAGTAATAACAATACTTCACCCCGCTGTCACGGTGCGAGGCTATTCATTAATCTGACACAAGGTGCATGCCTCCTATTCGGAGAGGGCATTTGTATTCAGAGCATTCGGTCCCAGAGTGTGCATACACACACACACACATATATATATATACACAAACCACACACAAAGGACAGAAACTGTACCAAAAAAACCTCCACAGACCTAAACACAGCCTTACTATTTATCAACCATTCTTCAGACTGAGAACGATAAGACTAAGAAAGAAGGCGAATAAGAGAGAAAGAGCTAACTACACTGTTGAATGGGTTCCACCTGCGGATGTAAGAATGCAGGGAGAATTCTTTGCTGATCCAAACAGTAACACGAGCACAACATTCACCAGAGATGGCAACACAGGGAGACTTTGTTAACTTTGCCATGTTAGGATTGGAAGCATGACTGGAGCTCTACTGTTTACCCTGCGTTTGTCCTGTAATACACCGCTCATACAGCCGAACATAATGCCTGTTTATGTACACCCGGTGTCACACTTACTCTATAAATATATAAACGAAACCGCAAGAGGAGCCAGTAAAACAATGTTTGAGTGGCACAGCAGATTAAGTGAAAGCCAAGAAATTAGAGTGTGCTGAAAAGAAGGATTCAGATTCAGAGAAAGGAAAATCAGTGGAAGAGGTCTGAAAAATCGAGGCCAAAAATAAAAACAGGAGCGAGTAAGAGAGAGTGAGGGAAGTGAGAAAGAGTAGCCATCTGGACCGTTTACAGCTCTTGGTAGGGGGAAGTCATGTCCTCCTGTGGGGCAGTTAAATGGCAGGGTAATTGAGCTAGTGACATGTGTTCAGCAAACTAAACAAAAGGAAGAAGAGACAAATGAAGCATTTATTTGCTTGCGTAGGAGCGTTGGCCCTTTGGGCTCTGGGTCCTGAGCGTTGTTGCCGGAGTGTATTAAGGAGTATATAGAGGCCCAGCAGATGCAGAAAGAAGAATGGTTAAGAGACTGATTATGAGTCCATCTGCAGCAGGCATTTAGTTAAGAGGGAGGAACCGGGGTGGTACCCAGCCCGCTAAAGAGATGCTACCTTTCCAGCTGGAAAGAAAGACTGGGTGTGATGTAAAAAGTTATTTCAAGTAAGAAATTATATTTTCAGGCCTTTACATTTTCCCAAGAACACTCAATCATGAGAGATTAGTTATTGTGTTGTTTCTCGGGTTAGTGCGTTGATCAAAATTGCACAACACCCCAAATAAAATGCTACGATCCAAATAAAACGCTTTAGAACTTAGTCTGATTACAATAGACTTGATGCAGTAATAAAATGTTTAAGAAATGGGGCACAGTTGAAACCCTGCATCAGATCAGAGCAAAATACTTGTTTAAACCAAATTTTTTTGACTATAGTTAAATAAGCAAATTTTAACTATAGGAAGGTGATGAGAATCAAAGAAATAAAGGTTTTTTTAATATAAAAGTCTAAGGGCAATAGTCCTTGTGGTAACAAGGAATATACAGTATAAACATGACCTGTGTGGGAAAAGTGAGAAAAGGAATGGATTTCTAAAATGTTTTGACTTTAGAACCAATATTTGCTGGCCAAACAACTGTCCTTAAGTAAAAAAAAATGCCTCCAAACAATAGCTCAAAGTGCTTATTCCCTGAGCTCCCTTTACCTGGGAAAACATTATCTTAACCCACATTTCCAGCAGAGAAGGCATTTGCTCAGCCAGTGACCCAGGGCTCCCCTCTGCACCTCTGACCCAGTCCCAGACATGGATACTCTGAATGGACAAGGTGCTTGCATTACACGTCCTCCAACTCTCTCTATGCACATAAATAGGACTAGTGGATAAAACACAATGTCTTTCAGTACTTGTAGAGTATTACACAAACCCCAGTCAATTGTAATCGCTCAGAAAATGGATAAGGGTTATTGTTTTCTCAAATATCACGTGTCTGGACTACATACAGCACACCATGTCACCATTAGATTTGTTGTTTTAACAATTAACCATATTAAATTATTTCTCAAATTAGTTGTTAGTATATAACCAGAAAATAGAGAACAATTGATTGCAATATAATAAACTGGAGAGAGAATAAACAAATATAAAAAGTTTACTCTATGTTTCTATAGGCCACAGTGGAAAGTATTTAGTGTAAACTCCCCTTACACTTTGAGCAATAACAGCATCTGGCAGCTTCATTAGGATGCCAAGCTGATCCTAACAGTCCGAAAAAAGCTTGATCAGGATTGGTCCTTTTGGATGGATAGTAGCCAAGAAACCACTTTTTTTGGAAGGGGAACAGGCTAATTTATGCTCAAGCTCACAAAGATTGGAATGAAGATCATTGAAAAAAAAGAAGATCTTTGGCTCAAATTGTCAACGATGTGTATGGTCATTTATAACATTGCTCAAACAAATGTAATTGTGGCCTAAGACTTTTGCACAGTGCTATCAACAGGGCTAAGATGAAAATGATTGATATCTATGTCTTTGTAATTTAACAAAAAACTAAAAACAATAAAAAGAAGTGTCAAAATTCAATTCCATTCAATATCGTTGAT
This sequence comes from Parotocinclus spilosoma, assembly GCA_033117975.1. NCBI lineage: Eukaryota > Metazoa > Chordata > Actinopteri > Siluriformes > Loricariidae > Parotocinclus > Parotocinclus spilosoma. Next base: position 831,429 of record JAVSBV010000067.1, on the reverse strand, counting down.
CCTTTGCAGAATGTTATCAACTAATTATGTCACTGTGTCCCTGTTCTCAAAGGTTTTACCATCATAATTAGTTCATCACAGTTCAATGTACCAGTAAAACACTCATAAACTGGTAAAAATGAACAATAAACAAAAGAGCACAGATCATCTATTCCTTGTATTTCAAATCAAATAGTCTCATCTGCATTTCATAACACATTTTAAAATGTTGCATAGCTTTTTTTTTTTTATAACAATGCATCGTAACGCTTCTAGATTTATTTGAGTTGTTTGTTCTCATTTAAAACCCGAACTAGACTTCAGGCTTGTGTCTAATAACAGCTGTGATGTTTAATCTTCCAAAGACAAACGTTTGTTAAATCATAAATTACATGTTAAGAAATAAAAAAGCAAGACAAATCTTTTAGTGGGGTTTTTGTGTTTGGGGAAAATGTCAGTTGCAAAACTTTGAGGGGAAAAGAACATGCTATTAAGGGAAAGCAGATTCATTTGTTTAGATCATTTATTCTTTCCATTTCACAATATTTTTCAACCCCCCCCCCTTACTCTGTCTCTCTCCCTCTCTCTCTCTCTGTCGCCCCCCCCCTCTCTCTCTCTCTCTCTCGCTCTCCCTCCCTCCCTTTCTCTTTCTCTCTCTTTCTCTCTCTCTCTCTCTCTCTCTCTCTGTCTCTCTCTCTCTCTCTTTCTCATCCTCTA
>JAVSBV010000067.1:777120-789709 GCA_033117975.1 Parotocinclus spilosoma | reverse complement strand
GGTTAATTGTGCTTTTCTTTTTGTTGTGGCTTGCCTTGTCACTGAAGTCACTTGTGTCCCAGTGGCCTAATGGATAAGGCATAATCCTTTGGCTTGGGATTGTGTGTTCAACCCTCCTGGGTTGCTTGTTCTTGATGTGAAGGGAAAAAGCACTGTGACTGAGTTATACAGAAAACTGGTGTACAGTGAGTGATTGATGCCACTTCCAAAGCAGACCCTTACTTAAGTTTTAGTTACACACTTATAAACCTGGTTATTTAGTAAATCAATAGAAATAACAGAAACATGTCAGTAGTTTTACATGCATGCCATGGGCTAATACACTTGCTTGCTTCCTGGATTCAAGTCCCAACAATTACTTCTTTCAAAGTCGGGCATCAAAAGCAGACATGGTTGGCTGAATCTTGGAAAGGAAAGGGAGACTGGGGAATCTTCCCTTGAAGCTGTGACCCCTGGCAGCCCTGTGATGGTCTGAGGTGCCATCAGGCTATGCTTACATGGGTGGGTGCCAGAGCCTCCCTGTCACATGACCCAGACCAGACACAGGGTGAAAATATGTGAGGAAAAATATACTTTATGTTCTCCAAAGTTTCTGTGGAAGTTGGCATTTGTTTCTGGCCTTTTTAATGCTTGCCACTGGGAGGTGCTCTACTTTGAACGGCAGTACCATAAATTAACAGGCAACTGTGATATTAGACCAGTGGTTTATTATAACAACACAAAAGGCTGTAGCTATATCTGCCAGAACACAGCAGATGTTTTGACGAACAAGACCAGTTGAATAGAAAACGAAAACCACACCAAGGAAATACTTTGCAGATTATGATGCAACAAAAACATCTTTGGAAAAAGACATTGAAACATGCAAAGCACCTGCATAGTTGTGCTTCAGTTAATAAAACATTTTTTAACAGCTGTACAATTAAACAATAGAGCTAATGCTTGCTTACAATTCCAAATCAGAAAATGTTAGGACGATATGGAAAATGCAAATGTATAAAAATGCAGTGATTCATACATTTACTTCATTGCAGACAGTATCATCCCGATATATTTCATACTTTGTCTGGTGAACTTAATTTCATTTGTTAATAGACATCCATTCCCACATTTCAGGCTTGCGACACATTCCAAAAATATTTGGGACGGGGGCAATTTAGGGCTAGTTGTGTTTAAAAAAAAAAGAACAATCACAGGTGAAGGATCTCCAGTTTTTGAACATGTGTGAGAACATTATTGAAATGTTTCATAACACAGTTCCTCAAAAAAAAAAGAAATGAAAACATCAGCCAGAAATAATGGATGTGACCAACATGGACAGTCTTCATTGTGACCCACTCCTCCAATTCCTGGTAAGATAGTATATCAGGGTAGAACAATAAGCATGTCTGGCCCAGTAGCCTAATGGATAAAGCATCAGCCTCAGGGGGTGGGAATTGCGGGTCGGAGCCCACCTAGGTCATTGTTTACTTGCGTCCGGAAAACAATCTGAGACACAGCTGAGATATGCAAAATGTTTAGGTGGAGCTCCAACCAGGGAATATAAGTATAAATAAGTCAGTTTAATCACACGCTCTTCCAAGAGAAGACACACTTCCCTTTTTTCAGTTGTTTGTGTGGTCCAGTGACATAAAGGATAAAGGATTAGCCTCCATAGGCAGGGATTGTGGGTTCAAACCCTTCCAGGGTCACATGTAGTGGTGGCTAGGTTCTGCAAAATAACTTCTTACAAGTGTAACTCGTGTTATTGGGGAACCAAAAGCATTTTGGCTTGTTTATATTAACCTCAGGTTCCTACCACCTTCCAAAACATGAAATAGTGGTACTGTGGTAGCCTAGCGGTTAAGGTACTGGACTCTCCCCAGAGAGGGGAGTGTGAGCGATGAGAGGGTGTAATACTTTGTGTTTCTTTCTATAGACATTGGCATTTCTTTCTGCCCATTTCGTTGCTCTCCGCCTGCTTCCTTTTACATGTTATGAGTTAGTAGGTCGGGCTGAAAAATGAGCTTGGGTCTCCTAGACAATGTCACCCAGTGTCCTATGGATAAGGATGGATTTTGGAAACAAATCCCACCTGGGTTGTTGCTCACTTTAGACTTTGATATGAGCATGTCCAGAAATGTATGTTCACCATTTCTTTGTCATTCAGAAGCATGTTTGTATGTGGAGCTGTTGCTATTCTGGAACCAGATTTATAGAAACACAATTACCATGATTAACTGTTGGAGCATGCATCACACTGTTAGAGTATGATTAAACACACTCTCTGCAGTCTGCTATGGTTTGCTATGTAGCCCAGAGGCCTACACCTCCAGAGCTGGTAATTGTGGGTTCAAGTCCCACCTGGGTTGCTTGTTATTTGAGGTTTTAATGCAAGTATATCTTGAAAACAAGATGTTTTGTGGCTGTTGTGCAAAACAAATACTTTCAAGTGCAACTGTTGTTATTCTGCAACCAAAGGAGCAAAATTACAAATCTCACAATCAACCAGTGCTTGAGGAAAGTTGGTTCTTTTTCAAGTTGAAAGGTCAGTCTATTGGCCCCTACGGATCTAAGCTTGACTAATATTCACTTCAGGTACAGTCCTAAGCTCCAGTTACAATCTGTCTGGAGTTTGAAGTCTGGAGTTGTTCTCCAGGTACTTCAAACATGTAGGAGCAGTAGCTATTCTCTGGGAGATTATAGGTTGTGCAAGATGTTGGTTTATGGAATCTCATATATACAGTATATAACTTCCACATTACTGCTCTGCTGTTCGTTGCGTATTTATCTTCATTAAACATGTTCTAGGATACATGTAGTTTGTGAGGGAATGCAACAAGAAGGGTAAGGAAAAAGAGATATTAAGACTTATTGTAAGATGCAACTTTTAAAATGCTAAAGTTTATGTCTGTGTACAGACAATGTTTTGTAGGGTCTGGCTTTCATGTATTTAGGGCTGCCTCTGTACATGTATATTTACATTTTCCATTTACACCATTTAGCAGACATCCTTATCCAAAGTGACTTACAATAAATACAGTCTTACAATTCAAGCAATTGTGGCTTAAGGGCCTTGATCAGGGACCCAACTGTGGCAGAGGTGGGTTTTGAACCCTGGACCTTCTGTGCATAGTCCAGTACCTTAAACACTAGGCTACCACAGTCCCACTATATCTGATGCAGCTTTTTTGTGAAAAATAAAATCAGCCAAAAGATTTGCTGTAGATCACTGCGGTGAAGGTAAAGATTGAATTGAATTTTATGTGTAGCAGGAATTAGCTACAGTGATATCATGTCCCACCAGTAATAGAAAGACAAACGTTTGCTTTTCTTTTTTGACATGCCTTTGGCCCTTTGTGGTAAAGCCCAGTGGTGGTAATTTTTTGGGGTGTGTTTATTTTCCCCAGTGGGTTCGGGGCAATTGCGCAGGTATATAGAGAACCTATTCAGAAACAGCATATGATGATTCCTCCTCCATGCTTCACAGTTGGGATGAGGATTTGAAACATTTGAGCAGCTTTTTGTCTTGGACTGATGAACACGCAAGACTTTTGATTAATTACAGAGCTTTAGGAGAAGTCAGTGGTTTGTTTACATTGACAGCATTTAGTAAACACCGGGGCCGTTGCTAGACTACTTGTAAAGGAACAAGGAATGTAACCGAACTTCTACGGTTGTGTTACTTATGGGTCACAACTGTGCATGGAAAATATGTACATTAAGTGATTTATCACAGAGGTGGGTGTTACTCTACAATGGATAGGAAATGAAGAAGAAATTAACATGAAATAATTTGACATTAATAGCGCTAATTTCGCTTATGCTAACGGAACGTATGCTTTTGCTAGTTTAATGAATTTGTTTGCACTGGTTTTCTAATATGTATTTACTGTTACTCTTACTGTTAAAAATGACTAAAATATATATCGATACGCTATATTTACCTTGTCTGCAGCATGACTGGCATTCTCTTAAATATTTGCAGTTGTCCATTACACCGAATTCGAAGAAACGAACTTTTTTTTGCAAGACGCTGAGACGTTACGAGCGTTTATAAATATGCTGGGGCATTGTGGGAAATGTAGTGCTCCATGCTCCAACTACAATCCTAGACTATTCGCTGTTTACAAAAACAAATTGTCTACCATGTACAGTACTGGACTGTCAGTCTGATTGGATTAGTCAGTCAGTATTCAAAAGATTCAATGACTTTTAAATATACTTCAAAAATGAAATGTCAAATAATTAAATATCATATATTTATGTGAGCAGTGTATTTAGATAGCCATGGCTAATCAGGTTAACACTTTTAACCATCCCGTTCTATTTTAACATGTAGTACACTATAATTGTTGTAAATGCATTATTCCATGCTGCATACAAAATATATAGAAAATAAATATTCAGCTCTGCCAAGTCTAAATTGTGATGCAGTTCTTTTTAACCCTGTGGTGTTCAAATAAAGGACAGCAAACTGCTGCCTTTTTTCAATAGTGATTTTTTACAAATCGATGCACAACATGATTTAATCCTATATATTCATTTTCTATAAGTTATGGGGATGTGCTGGAGATAAACTAAAAGGCAAAAGTTACACCCAGGTTAATATTTCAACATTAGCAAACACACAGAGGCAGTGAAGTTGGTTTGAGGAGCAGCAGTTTCATCTATTTTCAGCAGTTTATTAGTAAGTGATACAAGCAGAAATGTTACACAGACAAGGAACGAGTCTCATCACACTGAGCATCTTTAAGAGCCCAGCAATAATCGGTTATATAGTTTATATCTTAAAACAATGCAATAGTGCAAAAGTTAGCAAAGATGCTAACAAATGTGGCTAAATATCAGTCATTGTCGTGTTAGTGGAATGCATTCATGAGATGAATGTAATAAAAGACAGAGGAATGGGTAAATTCTAATCATATATAACAGCACTGATATATTCTGATCATCAAAAGCCATAATAGAAATGGACAGATATCTTTTCTAACAAATGAGAATCATTTATAGTTTTCTAGAAACTTTATTCACAGTCACAAAGAGACAAAACCTCTGAGTATCATAACTCATTACGAAAAGCGTCTGGTGTTCAACCATGTTAAAATATGAAATCCGAGATAAGAAAAGTCTACACGCTTATATTGCTTAAGTCGCATTAAAAACAAAATGAAAAAAAAAAAAAAAACAACAAAAAAAAAGAAAAACTCAAAATTGCAAAACATGAGGTATACTTTTTTGGCATTAAGACTTTTTTCCACATCTAGATTTCTTATTTAACACAGGGTAACATCAGTAGTGCACAGGTTATCAATTAAATACCCCCCATAGCCCACCCTACCCTACCAACAAACAAACAAACGGAAGTCAGTGCATAGTGCATGCCACAGTCTCACAATAAAAAGGAGTCAGTACTGTAGAGATAAATCAGGACATCGGATAAACATGCTAACATGTTATCAGATCAAGCTGTGACATTTCCAACGTGGGACAGTATTTAAAAATCTAAACATGTACATTAAATAAATAGTGGTATATACAAAATGACAGGGGTTAACCAGCACAACATAGCCAGCAAACTGAAAAACAGGTATTATTCAATCTGAAACATTAGGATACTGAAAAAAAAAAAAAAAGTTCTCATTTATTAAAGTATAACTTAAAAGGGAAAAATATGAACACTACATTAACACTGTACAGAGTAAATGTGCTTTAAAGTGCAATAACAGCTAAACGCAGAGGGACAGGTTTTGGGATCTGCTCAGTTGAGTTGGGAAGAGACCCAGGCTGAAGGTTTAAGCCCAGTCACAGATCAGTGTCTCCATCACGAATGTGTTCTCAAAATGACGGATGCTATGACACTTTCTTGCATCTCGTTTCTCGATGCCTGGAGGAAAAGGGCAAAGTCAAAATTGGTTTGGCATTCTTAAAGATCTCATGGCTTGTTATGAAAAGAACAGTAGAACAGAAAGCAAATCTTGCATTATGTTGGAACTCAAGATCTGAATTTAAAGCGATAACGAAGTATATTAAGAATTAAAGCCTATTTACACTTTTAGCTTCCGTCTTCTAGTTAGACAAGAGCCAAAAATAGACATTCATTCTAAAGCAAATGTGTCAAGCCTCCGCATTAGATACGCCACAAACGCCGTCTAGTCAACCGCGTCATTCGGCTTGTCACTGCTCTACAGTCTGTGCACAGAAGGAGAATCCCCTATGAGCCAAACCGGAGCACCCACGCTCCATAGCTTGCATCACTTCCTCCTCCTGTGCAGTACCCTACTCGGAGCTGGTCGGCGTAGCTTCAGCTAGTGAATCATCCACACATGGATTAATCACACGGTGGATCACAGTATTTGTGTACAACCCACACAGTCGCGCGAGAGCTACGCAGCACCAGCCTACACTATTTTCAGCTCCAGGTTTTCTCCACTGTCACTGAGGCGGAGGCAGGCTCCGCGTGACGTACAAAGACTCTGCAGCACTGGATGATAATTATACACATGTATAAAATTACATTTGATCTTTTGGAGTATCCATTCAAGCCTGGCACAAAAGACAAATGGGAAGTGTTTCATTTGGGCATGAAATTTGGGGAAGGCGTTTTCCTGGACCATTATGTGTATTCACTTTTCTTTAACGGCCATCCATTATTACATCAATGCAGCAATGTAATCTAAGTATGACTGAATACTAAAACTTGGAGCCTTAAGGTCAGAGCTAAACACAAAGCTTTTGCATGTTCTTAAATTATTATTCTACACATTACATATTATATACAGCTTTTGTTTATTTAAATTATTACTAGAAACCAATTAGTTAGGTAACTAGGCTGGGCAGGTCCCAGCCTAGGACTGTGGTGGCCTAGTGGTTAAGATAATGGACTTTGGACCAAAAGGTCCAGGGTTCAAATCCCAAATCTCTGCCACAGTTGGGTCCCTGAGCAAGGCCCTTAATCCACAATTGCTTGAATTGTAATACTGTATTAATTGTAAGTCGCTCTGAATAAGGGCGTCTGCCTAAATGGGAGTACCAAAACTTAAAAAGGGACATTTACAGCAGTTTCCTTGCCACAATCACCCTAAGCTTGCTCAGTTAGGGCTTTGGACCTAGATTTACATTTACAGCATTTAGCAGACGCCCTTATCCAGAGCAACTTACAGTCGCTTACTTACTGATACAGTCTTACAATTCAAGCAATTGTGGGTTAAGGGTCTTGCTTAAGAACGCAACTTTGGCAGCTTTGCAGAGGTGGGATTTTAACCCTGGACCTTCTGGTCAAGAGGCCGGTACTTTAACTGCTAGGCTAGCACAGTACCACAGATGTGTGTAAATTTGATTTTTGAGAAGAGGCAATGTTTAGTAGTTTGTATAAGCACTATATAATTTTTTTTACATGCACTGTAATATATATTCATATATTCTTCACTATTCTGTATCTTGCACTTCTGGTAGATGGCAATTGCATTTCATTGCACTGTACTGTTTTGAGCAACAACAATAAAAAGTTGAATCTATATCCATCTATCTATTCTGGGACTGTGGTAGCCTAGCGGTTAAGGTACTGGACTCTGGACCTGATGGTTCAGGGTTCAAACCCTACTTCTGCCAAGCTGCCTCAGTTGGGTCCTTAAGCAAGGCCCTTAACCCACCATTGCTTGAATTGTAAAACTGCATGAGTTGTAAGTCGTTCTGGATAAGGGCGTCTGCTAAATGCCGTAAATGTAAATGTATTCATTAAAATAATGCGGAGAGAAAAAAAAAAGAAGGTAAGTAGACAAAAGTATTAATACTTACGTCTTCGAGAGTTGCGACGTTTCAACCGGAAAGTCTCCTTGCCATAACACAGGCGGTGGATAAATGGGCCGAGCTGACGCATGTTCTTTACCCGACCTGTCACCATCATCTCCTCCTGAATCATGTAGGTCTGTGGAAGGTACATCCCCCTCTGAAAAACACATGGAAAACAGTAGGGGTGAATTATTATAGAACTTTATAATTATAGTAAGCCTCTTTGAAGCTTCACCAAACATGAAGGTAAAGCTAGGAACTGTTTTCAAACTGTAGTTCGAACACCTCGTGTCAGAGAACAACCTCCATTTTTGGTGGTAACAAAGCTGTACTAGTTACTAAAAACCTGTACACTCTTTCAGCACTTCTCAGAAAATCCCTGTTCTTTGAAAAGAAGGCTGTGTGGCTCAACATGCTTAACAGAAGACTTCAATCTATGACTCATGCAGGAAAAGGCTCAAGGTGATACATTCATTTCTTACCTTCACATTAATAAGCAGCTCCCACAGATTCCTAGGAGGCATCACAGCGGTTGTGTTCAGCTCGACAACATAGCACTTATCCAGTGCAATGTCATGATACGCTGTAAGGCCCTATAATCATGGGAAAGAAAATGCAAATTATTAACATGAAGCACGTTTAACAGGTTATTTAATTAAGGATATTTCACAGTATTAGTAATATTAGATTTGCTTCATTCTGGCCATCGTTTTTTTTTTGTTTTGTTTTTTTTGGGGGGGGTGGGTTGGTGTCTGGAATCTATCATCATAGTCATGGGGTGCAAATAAGCACATACCCTTGACTGCCCACCAGTTCATCACTTAGGGCTCAGCTTCGCCATCTATACATCACAAATTATTTCTCTCCATTAAGTCTGACCCAGCCTGCTATAAAGTCTGCCGAGGTTCCAGAGTTGGTAGGCTACTGTATTCGACCACGTCCCCAGTTGAGAGAAAAGTTTAAATGATTTATGTAAGTTCAAGTTAAACTTTTTTTTATTTCTATAGCGCCTTTTACAATGGAGCATTGTCTCAAAGCAGCTCCACAATATTACACTGACCTAAAAGGCCAATCCCAAGTTGAGCAAGCCTAGGGCGACAGTGGAAAGGAAAAACTCCCTAAAATGGTAGGAAGAAACCTTGGGAGGACCAAGACTCAACAGGGACCCATCCTCCATGGGTGGCCTAGATGTTAATTAAATAAATACCAAAAGTATACTAAATTACAGCAAAACCAGATCAAAAGTTAAGATAAAAGTTAAATTAGTAATAGAAAAATTTGAAAATGAATTCAATTATTTAAAAAAATAAAAGTACATTATAAAAGGAGTCCTTAGTGGGAGGTCCTTGGAGGCACATCGTCCTAATGTCCAACCGATGGAGGGAGTTCCTGCACTCTGGTGGGACCTGCCTCCGATGTACTTATTTATCACTCTTTAACCCCACTTTTCCTGGTCAGGGTCACAAATTGATCCGAGGCCTACAACCAGCCTCTAATCTATTAGCGTGGGACTGTGGTGGCCTAGGGGTTAAGGTACTGGACTATAGACCAGAAGGTCCAGCTCTGCCATAGTTGGGTCCCTGAGCAAGGCTCTTAACCCACAATTGCTTGGACTGCAAGACTGTATGAATTATATGTTACTCTGGAAAAGGGCATCTGCTAAATTACATAATTGTAAATGTAGACCCAGATGATCATGTCTGTGTTTATGCCCTTCACTGGAAGGCACTGCTGGGTATCAATCTTGCAGGGTCAATCAATCGCTTATCTGCTTCATTTAGCAAACCTGATGCATATATTTACTCTTCTATGGTAAAGAGTCCTACTATCTACTACATGCAATATCATTCAGAGAGCCATGTCTTTAAAAGTATCTTAAATAGTGTTGTGTATTGATTTTTTTAAATGACTGTTAAAAACAGGCAGCGGTTTCATGTCCTCTATTTGAACACCACAGGGTTAAAAGGACTACAGCACAATTTAGGCTAATGGTCTCAGTCCCCAATGTAAAAGATTCCCCCTAGACTTATAAGGCTTTTACATTATACAAGAACAAAGGTTAAATTTGGAAGATTGCTCCAGTAAGAAGGGAGATTTTCCTACGTACTCGGTGGAAGTCGTGGACGATATCAGCTGGATCGCTTCCACCAAAGTTGGGCACAGGAACGCTGATCTGCTCGTAATTCTCTTCCAAGTGGATGCCTACATTCTCCTGCAACTCTTGTCTCCCTAGCAACGGTGCGAAGATTGAGTCTTCATACAACACACGACAGTGGAACAGACTGTCATCTGGGACCTGTGTGTGAAGTAAAATTAGAGTAGGTTCTTTAAAAAGAGTGCACAAGACATTTCAATTTTTGGACTTCTTGCTTGTGGAGGAACTATCCAAACTGGTTCAAGTCTCACCTGAGGGGTGAAGTAATGGCGATTTACATAGACTGCCACCATGATCAGACCGGATGTGAATATCACCAGGCCGAAGATCAGACAGCAGAGGCCGTTTACTGGAGACTTCTTAGGTCTAAGTGGGAGGACCAACTCTTCTGGCTGAAAGAGAGAAAAAAAACTATTTTGTACCCCCTGCTGAGTCTGGTCAAGTGTCCTACACAGTCACTGGTACAGGAATTAAAAACTTTCAGATGGATGGATTTCAGCGGGCTTCGAAAAACTCTTCCTAAAACGAACTAAAACCATACAGATCTCATGTATCAAATTACTTCAGCCCTAGTGACACATGTTCTCCTTCTCTCTTTCTCTCTGAAATCCACAATGTGAATGCAAAAGGATTAGTCAGATCTCTAAGAGGCAGGAGCTAAGAACGCCCCCAGTCTCTCAGACAAGCCTGCCAAGGACCCCATTCTCTTTCTGGCACTTCCACCCACGCCATCTGTACCCGCTACGCCTGAGGAACAGCGAGTGCAACGATCACAGTGACGGGGCAATGCATGACACAACTGCAGATATAACCGCATACTGTATTTAGCAGTTTATTTTTATATGGCTTAGGTGTTGCTGACACTCCATGACTACGAACGAAAAAGCGTCATACTCGTAAGATTCATTCATCCATCCATGCAGTGAATATTCAGTGTGGATTATGAGCTCATGCTGTAATAAACACTTGTCTTCTGTATCGTTTCTCTCTTTGCCCCTCAGCCTTCTGATTCTGCTCTTGATTTGATGTTTTCAAAAGTTATTTGATCAAAAATGATTCCTTTCACCACAGGGATGACATCTTGTGGATTCCTTAAATAGGGGACTTCATTTGCAGTTACCACTCTCACTGTAATAGGAGTCATCTGACATGGACCCTACACTCACACACAGTGTTGTAATACTACCTTTGTGGGGTTTCCATTGACCTGTGGACACCTGGAACTAGATCATTCTACGCTTGCATGACCCCAACTAAGCTTAAACATCTTTTTGTTTAAAACTAAATGTGCATTTTGTATAGAAAGAACTTGTCCTTGTTTTGGAATGTCAGGTATCACTCATGTTTTGTCCCATAAAAATAGAAATATATGTATCAATTCTCACACCAGACCCACTTTTTAAGGACGCACAGGCATTTTGTCACTCTTTTTGTTGTAAAAAGCATGGTGCTATATGCTGTCAGTGCTTCAGGAGATCTGGATAGACTGGATTACAGTGGATTCAGTGTCTCATTTTATACTACAAAGCAACTGGTTTGTAAGCACTATACTCATTTTTTATGTCAAGGCTTTCTAGCACTATGATAAAAGTGCAATTTGTACGTTGTATTTATGGTATAATTACTATTACTTCTACTATTATTATTAATAATAATAATAATAATAATAATAATATCATCATCATCATCATTATCATTATTATTATTATCAGTCGTAGTAGTAACGTTATAGGTCAATGCTTTGATGCATTTTATTACAACAACTATAATGATACAATCATTTGAGTTCACTTGACTTTAATTCTTTATAAAATGCGTTAAGATGAATATATGTGAAAGGTATATCGAGTTTAAAATAATAATAATAATAATAATAATAATAATAATAATAATAATAATATTTAATAAATGTCACATAGGGTTTGTACCCAGTTGAGCTGACAATTAATTACATAATAATTTTACTAACAAAAATAATTGAATTAAAAATACAAAAAATTTAAAAGTCAGTTAAATAAATATTTTAATAGTGAATTAAAGATAAGGAGTATATATTTAAAGTTAAAGCTCTCACCTGAGAGTAGGACATGATGATTTCCTCTTTGTCTGCATCGCTGCGTTTGTCAGGTTTCTGGGTGGTTACCGGTTGGAAGGAGATCTTCACCATGGTCTCTGGATCACAGGCTGGATGAGCTGGACTGAAGAACTGATGATGCACCGCTCTGTGCCGCTGCTGCGCTTGAGCTCAACCCACCATCTGCGCGCTCACTTAAAGGGGATCCCCGACTTCCGGTCTGCTTCAAAGTAAGAGTCGTCCAATCACTGACCGCCGTCTATAAATAACATTCACTATAAATATCGGTTCATAGAACGAGAGCAACGGAGTCGATTAAGAAAGTTTTCAGAGTACTGTGCAAAAAATGTTCTAAGTATTATCACATAAAAGTGATTTTACACAAAAGAACAAACTCACAAAAGACTGAAGAAAGTTCATACGAATGTCTGTAAATGCAATCAGAAAAAAGATTCTCAAATATCATCGAAAGAATATCTTAATTATTTTGTTCAGATTTTCTTAATGATATTGTCATTGTCAATTCTCAATTTACAGCCTGCACTGGTACAAGACTGGGGTGGCCTAGTGGCCTAGTGGTTAAGGTACTG
>JAVSBV010000067.1:733208-750836 GCA_033117975.1 Parotocinclus spilosoma | reverse complement strand
ATGTGATCCATGAAGTATTTTGGCAGGATAGTGGAGTAGTTTGCCATTGCTTTCTCCACCCCTCCCCATTTATCTGGCCTTGGGACCGGCGTGCAGCTGTTTTCAGTTACACAGCTGGGGTGGTTGGCATATGCAAGTCAATGACCATTTAGAGACGGCAGTTAACCTAGCACGCATATCTTTGGACTGTGGGAGGAAACTGGAGTACCTGGAGTAAACCCACGCAGACACGGGGAGGACATGTACACTCCACACAGAAAGGATCCAAGCCACTCCACCATGGGATTGAACCCGGGACTTTCTTGTTGTAAGGCAAGCGGTGCTACCCACCGAGCCACCGTGCTGCCCCTAAAACACATACAGTACCTATAAACAGTAAACCAGAGAAACTGATCATTTTGCAGTAGTTTTTTTTCTATAGTTGTATTGCTGTACATCTTTAAGGAGCTTGGAATGTAGGAAACATGTATCCTTGCTCCCATCTCCTCGATCCTTGACTCCTCAGATCTCATAGTGCATTTAGATAATTGATACGCCCTTAAAGATGGCGGGTTTTTCCAGTCGATTTCTGGGTCGCAGGCCGAAGGACAGTGCTGAGGAATTAAGAAGGCATCAGTTTATATACAAAATGAACCATATGTCGTCGTTGCTGGCTTTTATCTTAGAAATGGTCTCTAGACTAAATAATGTATTTTTAAAAGCTCTGGCATTACACACTAAAAATGTCAGTACGTTTGTAGCCATTTCTCCCTCTTTTTATGCTATCAGTAATTACAGACCTCCCCTGACATTCAAGGGCAATTCAGTTCCACCTCAGACCCTTTCTTTCGCTCTCGAACTCTCCCTCGCCCTACTCTCGTATCTAATTCCATTACACACTAGAAAGTCAATTTGTCTTAGGCATACTTCAAGACACGTCACTCTTCCTGGCATACACACAATCTTAAATACCGTGTAACATGATGTCTCATACTAACAAACACACGGCATGATGAGAAGCAGTTCCGCGTTCGCAGTGCATTGCGCAGACCTTTTACTGGACATGACGTAAAACATTACAAGTCGCATTAGCCCCGTTCCCCTCAGCATGCACGCCACATGATGTACGGCAAGCTCACAAGTTTTTGTACCTGCTGGAACAGTAAACGTTTTCTAGACTTGTGATGGAAAGAAGTTCACATGATCTAAAGGGGGAATTCATTTCAATGTGAAACATTCCAGCATTTTTTATTATCCATTAAACATTTTTATATATAAAAGCTCACTGCAGCTGATGTCACCGTTTCTCCCTCTCGTCGGTGGTTTTACTGGCACACCAGAGAAGCTGTAAACTTAACTCTGTCCAATTTAAAATAACAACACTGCATGGTCCTATCACAATACATCTAAGAAATATGAAATACACTACTTACTGAAGGTATGGACACGCAGAATCCAGAGCATAATCTTCTTACAAAAACACACCCAATATTTTGTTTCATTTTTTTTCAGCATGTTTTAAAATATGCGTTGCATTTAAAGTTTTTCTCGCAGAGTAAAACTACTTTTGTCATCTAGAAAATCAAGCCAACATGTAATTTAACCAGAGGTTAAACCAAAGTTTTCCAAAAGTCCACACTGGGAAAAGGAGTTAAATACATGTTTAACTCGTTTTTATTTCTTCTCTTTCGCCGTCACTGTTATTTACTAAAATCACCTCTAAACAAACTTACTCGTTTGCTAGTGTTGCTTTGTTTTTCACTGCCTTGACCCCTTACCTCTGAGGTATGTTAACATTCGACTCTGGCTCTGTAAATAACCAGCGAGCATCTGCAACTCAATTTTAGGGGTTCTTCTCCCCCCCCCCCTTCTGCTCTACTCAAAGCCAGATGGCATGGGATAGAAAAATCAATTAGAGCTCCACCTAAGGGGCAGGGGGAGTTCATCACAGCGACCCCTCCTGAAACATTCTACAGGAAGGATCACTCTCCCTTCCCATTGCCAGCACCCATCACCTCAGCACTAATCCACTTCTCCTGCTCTCTCCACCCACACTAACCTCATTACAGCATCGGCAGAGCGAGAGATGGAGGAAGGGGGGGAATAGGGGTGTATTTGGAACAACATGAATCACCAGAGCTATGCTAAATGCTCAATTACAAGCACATAGGCACACGGTTGGGCAGGGCCAGAACAGAAGGAACATCAAGACAGATTATACTACGCTGCTAAGCCCTGTCAGAGAACAAGAGGATGAGAGGAGGAGGAGGAGGAGGAGGAGGAGGTGGTGGTGGTGTAGGTGGTTTCTGAGAGGGATGAGCTGCGTGGAAAAAAAAAAAACTAAGACAGCAGCATGGACTATGATTCTGTCACAGGATCTCGGAAATCTCAGAAACATGGTCATCATTACACCCCTGTGGTAGCACATGGGCATTACAGCTTTAGAAAGAGGTTCAGGAAAATTGCAACATTGTGAGAACTGGATCAACACACGGGCACCTAACAAGGCACACAACAGAATGAGGATTATTCATCTTCGGCTCAGGAAATTTCGAATGTAAATCTGATTTAATTCCGAATGTAAATCATGCCTTTGTCAGATTATATATTTATAGTAAACAATAAATGCATCTCTTTTGTTTTATTTGAAAAATTAGCACACTTGCTCGGTAGCACTGTTGCCTTACAGCAAAAGGGTCCTGGGTTCGATCCCAGGTGAGGAGAGCTGGTGTGAAGTTTGCATGTCCTCCCCATGTCCAAGCAAATGTACCCTATGATGGATTGGCAGTTGTTTCTGCCGTGAGCCCTGTGCTGCTGGCTAAGGACAGGCAGTCCCCCAACCCTGTCCATGATTGAGAGGATAGGAAAGTCACAAAATGTCTGATTGAATGAATCAATGTTTTGTTACACAGGGTGAAGGAAATCTGATGTGTTTTTGATTGAAATACAAAAAGCACCTCTGTTAGTAAAAATAAAAAAATAAAAAGTACCTAGCCAAAACTACACCAGTGCAGCATCAGTACCTAGCACTTAAGACCCCTGCCAAAAGTACAATAGTGTAGGATATGTACCTAGCATCTAGAGCCACGCCAAAACCTCAGTGTGGGATCAGTACCTAGAACCATGCCAAAACTACAACAGTGCTGGATCAGTAGCTAGTACCCAGATCCCTGCCTAAATTAAATGATGTTGGATCAGTATCCAGTAAAAATCAGTACATGCATAAAATTGACAGACAGGCCCAAAGACCCAATCTCATCAGATTAAAGCTTGCTTAAGACAATGCTGATCTTGAGGGTACTTTTGTACTTTTGGTATTTTACCAAATAAAGACAATGCTTAAACTGAAATAATAAAATGATTACAATCATTAAGACTAAAAGAATGGCAGGCCAATTAAAAAGAATATTATTAAGACTAAATGTTAGAGTGACCCTAGAGAAATGCTGACATCAACAGAAATGTTTTAAAGGTCCTTTCTGAAGGTGCTCAATGAAGAAATGGCTCCGAGCTCCTTGAGAAGAGAGATCCAGAGCATAGTGGCTGAAGGTGGCCTCACCAACACTGTGCATAGATGAACCTCAAAAGGAACAAACACAAGAACATGCATAATGGCCGATAGCAATTAAAAAAAATGGGATAAACACAATTAACCAACAAAACAGGAAAAGCACAAGACAGAAAACAACAAAAGTTCAGAGTTTGTTTAAACAACAGAGCAACTCCAGTGCAAACACTTAAGACGTAATACTAAGATTAAAGACCAAGTTCACATTGATAAACAACACTGCTCATAATGAACACTGTTTCAACAGTGTTCCTTTTGATATTTGTAGAGAATGATTTATACTGCAGCAGGATAATGACCCAATGGCACACATCAAAGCTGTGCAGCATCTACAACAACAAAGAACATTTTCCTGCACAGTCACCTGACCTAAGACCCATCAAGCATTTACAGAGGCACTCAAAGACAGAAAAAGCCAAAACATTCAGCAACATCAGGACACTGTTTGGAATATTAAAAAAATCATGGTTAGATCATCAGTATGAATAATCAAATTTTACACAAGCATGTGGAATTCATGCTAGTACAAGTACAAGCTGCCATTACAACTCTGAACAAGAATCATGCACACAATGAACAAAGGCAATGACTTAAAACACTGCTTCCAGCTGTTAGTATTCTGGTAATACAGACTGCCAACCACACTCTACAACAATTAGGAAGTCCACTTACAAAAATCTTTATTTCAATTTGATTTAAACAGAAACTACACTCTAATCGGGACTGTGCTAACTTAGCGGTTAAGGCACAGGACTCTGGACCAGAAGGTCCAGGGTTCAAATCCTGCCTCTGCCAAGCTGCCACAGTTGGGGGAAAAAAAGTATTTATATATTTTGTAAGGCCATGTAGAAAGCTGAATGGAAAAGAAATGGAGAGTATATGGAGAGTGTATGGATTCAAACACGCCTACTGCCCTTCAAAAAGGTTGAATGCTAATGTTTCATTGGATCATGTTTATTTTGATTACATCACACACTCACAACAACTTTACAGAACATTACTAAATTTATTTCCATTCAAAGCTGCATTGATTTTTTTTCCAGCATCTTGATTTGACCATGGGGTAGTTCTGCTGTTGATATGAGAAGTTCACCAAGTGTTTAAGTCATTTCTCATCACGGTCAAGATATTCAAAGTATCTTTCCAACCGCATTTCTTTGCCGTTCAAATATTTGAATCCATATATTATATGAATCCAAACAATGACATTATGACCAGGCAGTGTGACATAAAAACATTATTATTATCCTTGTTAAGCTGTGTCATGTCCTAATCAATTCTGCCCAGTTTGTTTGCTCCCTCTATCAGAACTAGTGTTGCTATTATCAGATGCAGACAATTCATATAAACAAAAGTACACAAAATGGATAATAACTTGTTTTATTGGGTTTTTTTGGCATTAAAAAAACCTGTAGCACATGTGTTGCTCCTTTCAGATATGACCAGGCCAAGACAATGACTGGAATTAATTGGAAATATTAATTTTATGACAGTCCCTTAACAAGAGTTGAAAGACAACAGAATGTTAAATTATTAAATGTTTATTTATTAAAGATCACGGTGCCACCACTTACTTAAACCCCAGATCCCAACCTCCAAATCAACTTTCCACTTGTGCTGCCCATCTTTAAAAAAAACAAAAAACAAACAAACAACCAAAAAAACCCTATATATATTTATAAGCGCCTTTCAGGACACCCAAGGACACTTTACAATTCAAGTAAACACATAATCAAACTAAGTACACCACAGAAACAAAAACAAATAAGTATAGAATACGTTTAGAAATAAATTAAGAATCAAAAATAAATAATTAACCTTTAAATAGCTTATAAGCTTTTATATATATATATATATAATAATATATTTATATATATTTTAATTGTGCTCCCTAATTAATAGAACCTAGTGCTGGTGTTCTAAAAGTGTAACTCTTTAATAATGTGAGTTTTATATAGTATTTCATAGAATTGTGTGATGGCTATCAGCATTTTGAACATAAACAGGTTGGCAGTCTGCATGCTTTTTAAAAGAAATTTAACTCAGCCGGATACTTCTATTTGCCACACTGGAGCAGCTTTAGTAAGCACTGTGCTGGTTTCAGTACCCACCATAAATCAACTCCTCAACAAGGTGTGTGTGTGTGCATGTGTGTGAAAGATGTGCCTGGGTGGGCAAGTGTGTAACGTACACTCCAGGGAAAGGCAGTCATAATACCAGTACAACCACCCCTCATTTATCACATGAAATTGGGTGCCTGTGCGTAAACACGTAGCGCTCTAACAGCCCTATGATTTGTAAGGCTTTAATTAAGAAGCACAAAGAGCTATTTCTAAGTGTGATCGTCACTTAGTAGCACTAATAAAGAGGTTAGCTGTTGAAACATGTATCATTAACTCTTCGAGGGTAGCACCGGCTCTGTTATTGACTCTGCATCCTCATAAGGCGCTGACTGGAACCCGCTCCAGTCCTGTGGCCTAAAGAAGATCCTTTAAACAGGAAGAGAGACCCACAGCCTTCACTGAACAAGCAAATTAGTAACTCGATGTAAATTACTGGGTACGAGGCCAAAGCAGATTGTAAGGGGACAGCCGAGTGTTGAAATCACACGCTGCACATTTCACTTCAGGTGTTGCCTCGGGCACAATTTATAGACCCTTTAATGATGGCTCAGGTAATGCAGCATGTCTAAGACAATCACACAACAGCCTTCACCGTACAGAAGGGGTCCATATTCTGTCACTGACACTTGTATTTATTGTCCATTTTAGAGGGACGCTTGTGATCACAAATGAAAAGACCTAAGCGTGTGCTGGGTGGTGTGAGGTGGTGCAGCTTATGCTGCTCTGCTATGTCTGACCATCTGCAATTACCTTATGCAAATCCAGAACAAATGTCTGTTTAAAATGCATTGGATTTTTCAAAGCAAAGTCAGAGTCATGTGAACTTTATTCATGCTAAAGCTCTAATACAGCCAAGTCTATATCAAAATCAGATGTAAGCATGACATTTTTGGTTGTTAATTATGGTTTTTAAATTGGGATTATTTAAAATAGCCGATATAAAACAAATCTATACATGGCAGAAACTTGTGTATATCAAAGTCACAGGCTTGTTGGATTTTTTTTTAAGTCATGGGCATTAATATGAAGCTGTTTACATATAGGGAGGTTTATTTAAAAAGGGAATCCATCAAAAATCCCTTCTTTAAAAATGTAACAGGGATTACCAATTGGGTTACTTCTAAGTTACTCCATAAATGGCACATTTTTTTGTATTCATTAAATAGGACAACCGACATTATTTTACATTTGTATTAAGGGACAAACATTCAGACTTGTTTGATTGAACTGGTCCAGGGTTTTCCAAGGCAATTTGATTGTTTCAAAACATTGTAGGTATGCATTAGTTTTAATTATTCAAAGTTTAGTTTCTTCCATCACAATGCAGAAGTGCAGATAAAAGTCATTTAACAAGTAACTTCGGGTCGCTTTAAAAACCACGGGCTTAACAAATTTGAATAGGAAATAAAAATCGGTCCTAACTCTGGATGATGTGCCAGTAAACAGCTGGTCAGATATGAAAGGTATCATGTGCATTTTTACTGTCACGTTTTGTTTACATTTAATTTATTTTCATGAATATTAATTTACTTTGCATTAACTATGTGCCTAAGCAAAAAATTCCTTCAGGTCTGTGTTGCACACAAACACTTTAATGCGACCTGAAATTCTGTGCTGGCTTGACTTATTGTTAAACCGGTGTGACCACCTGCTAGTAGCACCATGCTGGTTTTATCTATTTAAATGTTTAAAAGTGTTCAAAAGGTGATATTGCATTGCCTGTTTTAGAAATTAATGCTTCTTCAAGAAAACTCATTCTCTCTTGATTATCTGCAGCCAGTGATGCATGTTTATATTTTGGCTATATTCCATAGCATGTGTGATCGTTGATTTGTAAGAGCTTAGCTTGTAAGAGAAGAACTATTGTGCTATGTATTTTCTGGAGGGAATGATATGGAAGGCTTTGGATACAGTGTAAATGTAGCGCTCCACTCGTCGCTTACATGCAGTTTTCTTGTGAAAATCCCCTTTATATTTACAATACAGTAGCTTAAGAAGACAATGGTAATTTTCCGGTTAACAACCATTTCGAATAATGTTACACACTGAGGAACAAAAGTAAATTTTTAATGAATCAATAACTATAACAAGAATTTACACCAATGTGCTACATTCAGTTTTACAGGAAATACAGAGCATCGTAGCCACTGATTTTGACCGTTGATTGTTTAAGGCAAGGCAGGAAGCAGGACAACAAGGAATCAGATTTTAAATTGATTAAGCAATGCACAGGAGCATCGTCATAATATTACAGGAAAGGGTCTTATATACCCGGCTCAAAATATTGGGGATACTAATTTTTGTGAGCAGAATATTTAGAGGGATTTAGGAATTCTGAAAACAGCTTGTCTCTTAAACAAAGATCAGTTTAAAGAGCTTCTTTACAACATGATTTTAAGCAGTATAACAAGAGAACAGCCTACTGTCTAAAGAAAAAAAAAAGGTTGCATTGTCGCAACACAATATTCAATATTCATACACACTATGCTAACAACAGCAAATTTAAAGGTCTGCTAAAGACCGACTACCATACTGAGTCAAGGTACTGAATAAAACTTTCAGACCAAAGTAAGAGAGCTTGACAGTCATATAACCATATACAAAAGTGGTAAGAGTGTCAAATAAAACCGTAGCCCTCAAGTGTTCTGTACACCTGTCCAATGATAACATCACTGATGCTCCAAATGTGTCCATTTTAAACTTGTGTTTTCATGGTCAGGTGCCGGCCTCCAGAGGGACCTGGATTTGTATAGGTTATCACATGATGGGGTAGAAGTCGATGCTGCAGCCCTGCAGCCTTGCTTAATATTATTGCTATTTACAACTCCTTACAGTGACACTGTGGTGCAAGTGGTTCATTTGTCACTTTAGAGACACCCAATTCGATTCCCAGTCCAGAACCTGTCTGTGTTTTTGTGATTTTGATTTGCATGTTTTCCCTGTATGTACATGAGATTTATCTGGATATTACATTCCTATTCCTCTCTAAACCTAGTCATTGTATTTAGTGATGGTCCCAACCCAAAGTAAAATGGAATTGCCGTTACTGGAAGACCATCCGGCATAAAACACAAGTCAGGTCTAATACGCTGATTAATTCTGCTATGGCAACCTCTAAGGTCAGATTTTTTATTGCTTGTTTCACGGATCCGCCGACAATCATATTTGAAGAATACAAAAAAATATTCTCTTTTTTGGTATTTCTCGGATCCGCCGCAGTACTAATGGTTGAAATTCTATTTCCTTTTAGCTTTTTCCGCCCTCCAGTGGAGAGCCAACGTATTGTTACATTAATTTTTTTCCAGATTCACTTTAATTTAATTGTAGATTAAATACATTTTATTTTTAAATACAAATGTATTTTTATTT
Source organism: Parotocinclus spilosoma (assembly GCA_033117975.1). Lineage (NCBI taxonomy): Eukaryota > Metazoa > Chordata > Actinopteri > Siluriformes > Loricariidae > Parotocinclus > Parotocinclus spilosoma. The sequence continues at coordinate 741,797 of JAVSBV010000067.1, read as the reverse complement.
CTTCCTCCTTCCTAGTACTGATTCCACATAGTCCTCGAAAAATTGAAAAGTGCTGAAAAATGTATGTAAGATGTATTTTAATTTTTTTTTCCTCCCTCTTCAGTAGATTCTTAAGTAGGGACATCCGAGGAACAAGCAATTAAAAAACGTCTGGCCTAATGGGAGCAGATTGAGGACAATTACCTAATACTCCTTACAGCTGTGCATGTCAAATTCTGTAATAAGCAAACATACCAGAGCATCTCCAAAATGGCAAGTCAAGCGCTGTTCAGAGTCAGCAGTCATGAAAAGCTACTGACCGTGGTCTGAGGAAGAATAAACCATGACAGTGCTTAGTCTCATTTATGCCTTGACACCACATGCCATATCTAGTCTGAACCAACAGAAGAACTACTGTGGTATAACTCTATATAACGCTATGACGTTCTTATAGCTGGTTATGTAAGGAATGCGTCTTTTCATGGCTGGGTACATGTGAACTGTTCACCTAGGGACGTGATGGGCCAGAATGTACTATGGGAAGAGGACAAGCCAGTGGAGGGGGTGTAATGTTGTGAGCATTGTTAGGTACGTGCTACCTACCTAAACATAGTTGCATACCTTTGTTCAATGGCACAGACAATGACTGACAGATCCAGACACACTGTTAAGTGTAGAAAGATTAGACAGACAGAAACGTTATATTGCTATATTATTTTAGCTATAGATAGAATGATATACTGTATGTGACAGACACACATACAGGGGTTGAACAATGAAACTGAAACACCTGTCATTTTAATGTGGTTTCATCAGGTTTCATGGCTAAATTGGACCAGCCTGGTGGCCAAGCTTCATTAATTGCATATTGCACCAGTAAGAGCAGAGTGTGAATGTTCAGTTAGCAGGGTAAGAGCACAGTTTTGCTTAAAATTTTGTAATGCACACAACATTATGGGTGACATAATTGGTGCACGTCTTGCTGGCATATCTGTGACCATCTGTGACCAAGACAGCAAGTCTTTGTGATGTATAAAGGGCCCCGGTATCCAGGGTAATGTCACCATACCACCAAGAACGACAAACCACATCCAGCAGGATTAACTGTGGACACAATAGGAAGTTGTCTGAAAGGAATGTTCGGGTTCTAACCCGGATTGTATCCAAAAAACATAAAACCACGGCTGCCCAAATCATGGCAGAATTAAATGCGCACCTCAACTCTCCTGTTTCTACCAGAACTGTCCGTCTGGATCCACAGGGTCAGTATACACGGCCGGGCTGCTATAGCCAAAGCGTTATCTAAAACCAGGTGTTTCAGATTTGTCAGTATTGTCTGTTAAATAAATGAATGTGCACGTGCCAAGGCGAACCATTAAAGGTCCCATCAACCTTGGACCTTGAACCTTTGTACATTTAAAGCAGCGTTTTGATGTCATATGGGCATCGCTTATGGGCAAACGTGAAGAAAAGGAAGCTCTTCCTGTCTCCCTGGTCGGAGACTAAATCCAGAAGAGCACCTTTATGAATAAGGCAGCAGACACTGAAGTCTCAAAGGAGCATAATAATAGAGCAGTTTAGTGCTTCCTCTGGGCTGAATCACATACATGGTGTACGGTGGTGGGATATTACGTGGACGCTGTGACGCAGGTAGTGAGGTATTGGCTGATCTAGCGGTGACGGAGCTGTCCGGTGCTGAAACTGAAGAGACGCACGCGAGGGAGGGAGATGCTCGGTTCGCCTCGATCCATTCACTGAGTTCCTGCCTCGCAGATAAACAAGGTAAGACGAAACGCTTCGGATCAGGTGTCCGCAATGCGCGCGCGCCCTCGGTGCCGTAAACGGGATCTACCCGAGGGTTTTAGATGGATTTACCGCGCTGACTGCATGCCCACGTTTCATTCGCTGCACCTATTCGGAGCTCGTTCGGATGTGTTTAATGGGGTGACGGTAGCCCAAGTGAAAGGTTACCTTGACAACATGGGGGGGTGACTCATCCTCGAGCCCCAGGAGTCATTAAAGAACGTGCTCTGTTCTTGCACGGCTCAGTCCTGTACGGGATCCAGCCCGAGCTTTCTGGTCGTGAATGTTTTTTTTTTTATTTTATTTTAATTGATTTGATTATATTAAGACCATATTTAATAGTCGTTGTGAGTGGGGCATATAGCAGGCTGAAGTGAGTATTACCTTGAGACTGATTTGTTGCATGAATCATATCGTGCCGTTAACTCTGTGCGCGCGCGCGCGTGTGTGTGTGTGTGTGTGTGTGTGTGTGTGTTTGTTATTTCCACTTGCAGGCGACATGGCACTGTCCGCAGGCAAGCTCGCTGCGCTTTTGCTGCTCGCTCTCCTCCACTGTGCCCCTGTGCACGGCGCGAGCACGCTGCGTAACTACCAAGTGCACGGCGGAGGGAGCCAGGACGCATATCTGAGCCCAAGCTCGGACATGATCAAAGCCCTGAAGTACATCGAGAGTCTGCAACAGCGCGCGGACAACTCCGAAAAGCCAACGGGAGACTACGACGAGGAAGACAAGATCCGTCTCCTGGTGCAGCTCGCGTCCCGCGGGGACGAGGACGCCCAGAGACGCGAGGACGCCGCCAGCTGGTTCGACGAGAAAACACCGGAATGGGTCCGGGTACTTATAAAGATGCTGGAGCCCAGTCAGGCCAGCGAGTGGCGACTCCACAAAAGCAGGCGACCCGCACCGGACACCGAGCCACCAGCGAGCAACGTGGTGAGGCCTCACAAGAAATACCCGCTCATGTTCGAAGACGAGGAAAACGTGCGGGACAGCAAGCGGGCCACGGAGGACCTGGACGAGCAGTACACGCCGCAGAGTCTGGCCAACATGAGATCCATATTCGAGGAGCTCGGGAAACTCTCCAACGCGCAAAACCAGAAACGGGAAGATGCACATAATGATGATGATGATGACGATGATGATGATGATGGTGACACGAATGAGGGTGAGGAGGAAGAAAACGGGGCGTACAGGACCAGGAGTCCGCTCTATGAAGACGTGGCCGGGGGAGATGAGTGGTTTCCCTTAGAGGAGCAGGTCGAGACGGAAGAGATGGTCAAGGGCAGCCGTGAAGAATACGAGCGAGCCTTGGGAGAGAGTAGCGAGGAGTCTGATCTGATTGAGAGAAGAGCAAGCCCAGAGGACGATACCAAGCGCTTGGATTACTACCTATTGATGGAAATGACCGATCAGGCGCAGAAGCGAGATCTGATGGAGGCGCAGAACGCCAGGAGGAAACTGCTAAACAGGCCTTCTCTGCTCGACCCGCGGGCCATCAAACAGCTCCTTTCGGCCCTTTCCACGAAGCTCCAGATCCCCCCCGAAGATCTGGTCGGCATGCTGTTTATGGAGGAGACCCGAAAACAGCAGCGTCTGCCAGACGCTCAGCCCGCCAGGAAAGCTGGTGCCCCCCGCTACCGCAGCCGCGTCATCAAATACTACAACGGGCGCCAGCCTGAAGTGACACTGGGCGACATTCCTGCTGACGTCAAGACCGCGGACATCCTAAAAGTGCTCGGGCTTGGAAACCTGGCCAACAAGAACGTGAATTACGTTCTCAAACCCAGACCTTATAAAACGCCCGCGGCGAGATATTTTGCGGCCAGACGCGGCGGTTTGTCTGGAGCAGAGCTGGGCAGAGCGCCGAGCAAAAGGAAAGACGACTACGACGACGCGGTGGATGAAGACGAAGTGGCTACTTTTCTCGCTGCCAAACTTTTAACCGAGTACCCAGACACGGGCTCAACCGACCGGAAACGAGCCCCAGACTCCATATTTCCGTACGAGGCCTATGAAGAGGCCATGAAAGAATACTTCGACCAAGCGGAGACAGGGAAAGGGGCGCCGGCCAAAAGAGACACGCACGGAATGGAGGAGGCTGAAGTGCAGCAGAAAACACCCACCGAGGTCGCGATCCCAGAACAATCTGATCAGCAAATCCCCGAATCAGTAACCGAGGGAGAGGGAGAGGGAGAGAAGGAGCATCATACTAAACTGATGGCCGGGATGTAGTGGCTGGGAATTGTGACCTTGGGTCCCTTTGTCCAAATGCCTAGAGCGCCCTCCAAAATAACCCACGTTCAAGTGCTTTAGTCTATAATTCTCTATGATGTAAATAACATATCCTATATATAAACGTGCAAGAGTAAGTGACATTTTGTCTGTTCTGGGTTTGCTAGTGTTGTCAACTGTACTCTTTAAGACAGCAGTGAGTATGATGTGCCCTTATAAACGAGCACTGAGGAGTTTTTGTATGGTCCTACCTTATGAGCTGTATCATCAAAACAAAGCTGGATGTGACACTCGTCTCTCAGTTCTTTTGTACATGTTCCGAAGTGTAAAACGATGACCATTAATAAAGCATTACTGGATTATTTTTCCTCTCTCAATGCTGACGTGTATTGACCGTCCACAAGAGCGGGCAACCATTCCAAAAGTTTGTAATCACATGCATACGGGGCCACCTGGGAGTGGGGTGGCTGGGGTTTGTTTATGGGGTAACGGGCCTCCGTGCAGACACGGCGTGGACGTGTAAAATTCCCCTAAACCCCCTTAAACTACAACGAACCACTACAGGTTTGACGCGAGACACCACCCCCGAGGTTGTGGAGGCCACGACGCCTGACGTCACCGTTCGGACTGCTCCGGTAAGAACAAAGCCACTTGTGCAGAGAAAGTCTATCAAAATACAATTTTAATGACGCTAGCAACAGTGATTACAAATGAGTAGAAGTTATTGTTACATTACAAATAAAAAAAATCCCTTTCCCCCACCCCCCCAATATTTTGTTTGCAAATCTCATACAATCTCAAAACCATGCAGCAGTCGTATCGTATCATCACAAGGCACTTTGAATAACGCTTATTCAGATTATTGCAAATCGACACATTTGACCCGATATAAAGGGTCGAATGCACTCCTTGTCAGTGGTGTGGTGTGGTGTGTGTGGATGTTTTCCGGGCAGGTATAGTTAACCCAGCCCTATACTAAATCTAATTTTTAGAGTAAGGATGCTGCTTATAGACCTATACTGATAATCACTTGTGTCGTCCCAGGTCTTTATCTCTATCGTGCTTTCTTGCACCAGCACGCCAGATTCAAGTAATGAAGGAGTTGCTAAGAGGTGTTAAATTAAACGAGGATCATCAGGTCTGATGTTAGGAGCCACTGCAGAAATACATCATTATACATATATAAAGTAAACATCTTAAGAAAGAAAGAACAACAACAAAGATTTAAATTTAATTGTCAGTGACAAGACCTAAAAACCTAACCCGATATCCAAACGCTGTTCATCCTGACACACACACACACACACACACACACACACACACACACACACACGTCTTTAAAAGCAAACTTCATACACCCCATTCAGAAGGTCTCCTCCCAGTGAGTCCCGCAGTACCAATCAGATTAATTTCATTGGTCATTGTATTCCAAAATGCTGCTAAAACGCCGGCTTACTCATGTATTCTTCCATCGTCTGGAGAGGAGAAAAAGCACAGTGAATTCAACGTTCACACACCAAGCTTTCTGATCAGAATCTGTACTGTGGTGAATGCACATAACGCGAGTTAATAGTACAGGAGAAATGTCCAAAACAATTAAATAAGATCACGCGCCTGACTCAGCTGTTCGGTGCAATCTTTTGATTGGTACCGACGCAACAACGCATCACGATGCAAAAATGTCACAACCGTGAAGATACACAATTTCACGTGCACTCGTGCACTAGATACACAATTAGACGTGCATATGTCATGCTCCTGTACACTGGGTATTGAATTGTTCTTCTTCAGAAACGGAAAAAAAGAAATGTTTCCACTCATCTTTACTTAATAATAATAATAGGTTTAATTTATATAGCGCTTTTCTAACACCCATGGCCGCTTTACAATAATACAAGGTGTAAACACATAATTACACACAGTTAGAAATAAAACAAAACAGACAGGCAGAAGAACAGCTAGGATGAAAAAAGATAGTTTTTGAGGAGAGATTTAAATTCTTGCAGAGATGAAGCAGACCTAATAGCTAAAGGAAGAGAGTTCCAGAGTTCCCACCCATGGAAGAAAGTCTGAATCTAGGGACAGTAAGAAGATTGGATTCAGTGGAACGCAGGGACCGGGTTGGAGTGTATTGATGGACAAGTTTGCTGAGATATTGTGGAGCTAGACCCTGGAACCCTGGAGGGATTTGAACGTTAGCAGTAAGATTTTGAAGTGTATGCGTTTGTGGACCGGGAGCCAGTGCAGTTTGGATCGGTGTGATGTGATCACATTTTTTGGTTTGAGTAAGAATCCTAGCAGCGGAGTTTTGGATGTATTGTAATATTTTTTATGGAAGTGGACGGGTATAGTCGAGCTACAAAAGAGGGTTTTGTTTATGTTAAACCTTGAAATTCTTCAAACTCCTTTACATTAAATACAATGTAAAAGAGAACTTAAACACGCGTTACACGTGTGCTAACCTGCACTTTTTCCTTTTCTATGCAAACTCATTCTGCTGTGTCTCAGTGAACCGAGTATCTCACCTCTTGAAGCATGTCTGAAGCTTCAATAGATTTAGCGATGGACTGCTTCGAGGTCTCCTGTATCTCTCCCCCCAGTAAGAACTCGTCTAAAATGAAATAGGCTTTCTCAAAGTTGAAGATGATGTCCAGCTCACACACCTGGGGGACGAAAATAAAAATCACGTTGCAGTATATTAATAAAAAAAAACGATTTATTCTCCTCTCTATACAGGGGTGTGAAAAAGTGTTTGCCCCCTTGGTTTTTCTTGCATGTTTGTGACACTGAAGTGTTTCTGAACATCAAACCAATATAAATAGTAGATCAAAGACAACACAAGTAAACACAAAATGCAATTTGTAAATGAAAGTGTTTATTATTAAGGGAGAAAAAAAAATCCAAACCTACATGGTCCTGTGTGAAAAAGTAATTGCCCCCTAAACCTAATAACTAATTGGGCCGCCCTTAGCAGCCACAACTGTAACCAAGCGTTTGTAATAACTTATAATGAATCTTTTACAGCGTTCTGGAGGAATTTTATCCCACTCATCTTTGTAGAATTGTTCTAATTCAGATACATTAGAGGGTTTTCCAGCATGAACGGCCTTTTTAAGGTCATACCACAGCCTCTCAATAGGATTCAGGTCAGGACTTTGACTAGGCCACTCCAAAGTCTTTATTTTGTTTTTCTTCAGCCGTTCAGAGGTGGACTTGCTGGTGTGTTTTGGATCGTTGTCCTGCTGCAGAGCCCAAGTTCGTTTCAGCACACCCCAAAGGCTTTCAATGGTGTGACTTTGGAATGGCTAAACTGATGCGTGTAAATGATTACTAACTCATACTTACAGCACCCTTGTTCTCAATCATTCTTGGCATTGCCATCCTGGAATATGTCTGCTCTAGAAAATCCACTTTTGGGACAGCTTACTACTAGCTGATTAATATCATTTTCTAAACCTGGATATGACAAACTGAGCCAACCTCAGATCATAACACTGCTTCCAGAGGCTTGTACAGTGTTCTATATGAAAGATTGATGTTTCTCTTCTTACCTGACGTGCCCATTGCTCTGGAAGAATATAAATCTGAACTGATCAGACCACATGGCCTGTTCATGAGTCCAATCTGTATGCCCACTATCAAACTGAAAATTTGTCTCCAATAAACCTCAATAACAAGTGTATTTTTTGTTAAGGCAAGACTTTTTTAATTGCTTTTTCCTCGGATGTTCCTACTTAAGAATCTACTGAGGAGGGAGGAAAAAATAAAAACTTTATTTTTCAGCACTTTGCAATTTCTCGAGGACTATGTGGAATCAAGACAAGGAAGGAGGAAGAAATAAAAATAAATGTTTCTTTTTAAATAAAATCAACAGAAGAAAACCGTTGGCTCTCCACCGGAGGGCGGAAAAAGCTAAAAAATAATGTTTTTATTAATTATTTTATTTATTTTTTTTATTTCAACCATTGGTGCTGCGGCGGATCCGAGAAATACCAACAAAAAAAAAATGTTGTATTCTTCAAATATGATCGTCGTCGGATCCGCGAAACAAGCAGTAAAAAAAGTCTGGCCTATGTCCCAATATTCTTTGCATTGTGCATTGCAGAAATACTCTATAACTAGTACTTTTATACATAGCCGTGACTTCTACTGTTCATGTTTTATCATTTGACTTCACCAAGCACCCGTGGTTGTTTGCTTCTTCACCTTTGCTTCAGGCAGTCCAATAATAATAATAACACTTCAAAACTTTTCCATGACCACAGAATTCATCTTCCATGGCTGTATCAGAAATGAGAAGCTACTCACAGCATCAGTTACGGTAAAAAAGATTGTGCTAGCCTAGTGGTTAAGGTACTGCACTCTGGACCTGAAGGTCCAGGGTTCAAATCCCACCTCTGCCAAGCTGCCACAGTTGGGTCCCTAGGACTTTTACACATTACTGTATTTTAAACCCTAGTACTTTAACAGAGATTATACAACAGTTAGTTCCGACCACACAATCTGATTGGTTGAGAAGTGTTCTAACCGTGCTGATATAAGTGATAACAGCACGGTTTTCTCACACTAAAGCT
>JAVSBV010000067.1:687803-709229 GCA_033117975.1 Parotocinclus spilosoma | reverse complement strand
TGATGGAGGCCACTGTGCTCATTGGGACCTTCAAAGCAGCAAAAAATTTTCTGTATCCTTCCCCAGATTTGTGCCTCAAAACAATTTTGTCTCGGAGGTCTACAGACAATTCCTTTGACTTCATGCTTGGTGTTTGCGCTCTGACATGCAGAAACATCTCAAGGATGATCAGTGAAAACAGGAAGCACCTGAGCTCAATTTTGAGCTCATGGCGAAGGCTGTGAATACTTACTTAGTTACTTACTTCTTAGTTTTTAATTTTTAGTACATTTTCAGAACTCTCAAAAAAAACTTTTTTTCACATTGTCATAATGGGGTATTTTGTGTAGAATTTTGAGGAAAGATATTAATTTAATACAATTTGTAATATGGCTGTAATGTAACAAAATGTGGAAAAAGTGAAGTGCTGTGAATACTTTCCGGATGCACTGTATATCTTACAGATGTTAGGTTAATAAACCACAACGTTTTATTTGAATTTTCAGTTATGTGCTGGCAGAATTAATGCAGATAAGTACATTAAGAATTTAGAGCAACATTCATTCTTTCAAGGTGACATTTTTTTCTATGGACTTCTAAGCATTGTTTTACAAAGACAATGCAAAACAAGCCAAATCAGATTACGTTAGGACTGATATATGGAATCCCCTTCTAATATTTCTTTGGGGAAGGAATTTACATTAGACATAGTTTTTTTCAATGAAAAGGCTACTGAGATTTCATAAAAATGCTCATGTGGTATAAATGCTCTTAGCATTACCAGTATAACTTAACTGGATATCTGTGTATAAATTTATCAGATAGAAGAATAAAACATCTACAATGTATTCACAGTGCTTTTTGGGGCAGTAGTGTAGTGGTAAGATAATAACGGTTTTGGTCCAATTTAGTGTAGTTGATCCAATATGTTGTATTCCTGGATGCTGGATTTCTGCATTGTAATTGGTGTTGCTTTGAGCAAGTTTGTTCATTATATCTCAAGAGCAGAGGCTTTATTGCCAAGAATATAGTTTACATAGTAAATAATTAAATTATGCAGCTCTGTGAGGATTTTATCAGTGCCAGCAGCTATTTTTACAGTAAAGTTGAGAATGCTTGAATTACAATTACATGTATTTTTGAGTGTATATGTTTGTGTGTGTTTGCGTGTGTGTATGTATGTTTGTGTGAGCGCGCGTGTGTGTGAGCTTGTCTTCAACCAGCAGAGCAGATATTATTCATTCAGTCAGACTTTGTTATTGTAGTGAGAGTGTAATAATTGCTGCCAAATTGGTTCAACTGTTACAGTTGCACGTTTTGCTTATACTGTGCTTTATTGTTCTATTTTGATATTTATGACAACTTATATATAAAAATCGTCAAGGTCTTGTTTGTGAGTAAATGTAAAACTTTATGAAAACTGCAGTTCCAGTATAGTCTCGATGTTGTATTTAAAAAGTTACAATGTGTAATTTCAATTTTTTTTCATTGCCATTTGAATAACCATGCAGTCATTTGCTGAAATCAAAAAAGTTCATTTTGTACACTCATTGATGTACACTCAGCATCCCATCTTTACAGAAAAAAACAGACATGTAGAAAATTTTGTACATTTATTTAAAAAGAAAAACGGATATATCACATGCTCATAAGTATTCAGACGTTTTGCTGTGACGTTCATATTTAGCTCAGGAGCTGTTCATTTCTTTTTATCCTTCTTGAGATGGTTCTACTCCTTCATTGGAGTCCAGCTGTGTTGATTGGACTTAGGAAAGGCACACACCTGTCTATCTAAGACCTCAGAGCTCACAGTGCATGTTAATGCAAGTGAGAATCATGAGATCGAAGGAACTGCCCAAGGAACTCAGAGACAAAATTTTGGGAAGGCACAGATCTGGAGATGGTTACAAAAAAAGATTCTGCAGCACTTAGGGTTCCTAAGAGCACAGTGACCTCCATAATACTTAAATGGAAGAAGTTTGGGACGACCAGAAGTCAGCTATCACTGCAGTCCTCCACCAGTCGGGGCTTTATGGCAGAGTGGCTCGACGAAGCTAAAAGCCCGTATAGAGTTTGCCAAAAAACACATAAAACACTCCCAGACTATGAGAAATACGATTCTTAGGCCTAATGAGAGGAAAATTGAACATTTTGGCGTTATTTCTAAGCGGTATGTGTGGAGAAAACCAGGCACTGCTCATCACCTGCCCTATACACTCCAAACAGTAAAACATGGTGGTGGCAGCATCATGCTGTGGGGGCGTTTTTCAGCTACAGGGACAGGACAACTGGTTGCAATTAAAAGAAAGATATATGCAGCCAAGTACAGACATGTCCTGGAAGAAAACCTCTTCCAGAGTGCTCAGGACCTCAGACTGGGCCGAAGATTCACCTTCCAACAAGACAATGACCCTAAGCACACAGCTAAAATAACAAAGAAGTGGCTTCGGAACAACTGTGTGACCATTCTTGACTGGCCCAGCCAGAGGCCTGACCTAAACCCAATTGATCATCTCTGGAGAGACCTGAATATGGCTGTCTATCAACATTCACCATCCATCCTGAGGGAACTGGAGAGGATCTGCAAGGACGAATGGCAGAGAATTCCCAAATCAAGGTGTGATAAACTTGTTGCATCATTCCCCAGAAAACTCATGCCTGTACTAGCTCAAAAGGGTGCTTATAATATTGAGCAAAGTGTCTAAATACTTATGACATGCAATATTTCAGTTTTTCTTTTTTAATAAATATACATACATTTCTACATCTGTTTTTTTTCTGTCAACATGGGGTGCTGAGTGTACATTAATGAGAAATACAATTAACTTTTTTGATTTTAGCAAATGGCTGCAATGAAACAAAGAGTGATAAATTACAAGGGGTCTGAATACTTTCTTTTCTAGAATTTTTGCCACATTTCTGTTCATCAAACTAAAATCATAAATAACACCAAGACTGTTACGCACACCCCTATCTAATGAATATTGAGCTGGCAAAAACATCTCTTTAATTTAATTCTGGTGCAACTTGCAACACAAAATTTTCAAACTCCTTACATAGCCTATTGTTCAGCGATTACAACTCTCCAGATGCCAATTTTTCCCAATCTCTAAAGCCAAAGAGAGCATATAAAACATGGCTTTTGCTCCTGTCAATCAGACAGCTATTATAAAACCTGTGAAAGCAACTATTAGCCTTCTCATTTTTAAACTGGTAGCTTGTGTACAATAGGTATATATCAGTTTGGAATTGGATCAAAGAATTGTACTGCAAATGTCTTGGTAAACCACTTTTCCCCAAACAGACTCTTGCTGTGACACCTAGGGGAAAAGGTCTGGATTCTAATGTCAAAGTGGCCAAGACCTTTATTGTGTGGCCTAAGCAGTCAAAAAGGGCTGAATCCCCAGTCAACAGGTGGTGTGTGCCTTTGTATTCATCCTGAGGAAAGACACAAAAGCGGAATCCATGGCTTAAAGATGGTGTTGCCTTTTGCTGTGTGGCCTGAGGAAAGACAAAAAAGCCAAATCCCTGGTCTAAAGGTGGCTTGGGCCTTTAGAGTGTGGCCTGAGGAAAAAACTGATCTATAGGTAGTTTGTTCCTTTGCCACAAAGGCCCATAAAGACATAGGATTGATCATCAAGAGCTGGCAGTTTGGATTGGAACCATAAGTACAGTTATAACTGATGGCAGCTCTCAGCAAGCAGAGCAGTACATGGCATTGATGGAAAAGTTATTCAGCTGCAAGTGTCACCTGGGTCTCATTTTGGCAAAGAATGGAATTCCTGTGTGTCATACTGGTAGATCTATAAAATAACTACATCAAGGAGGAATGCCAGGATCTTGGTGCTCCTGTAAGGATTGTTTTACAAAGGATAATATGACACTGTTGGCTAAGTCTCTCTGTAATGAAGCACCCAATGGATGCGTGTGCGTGCAATCTTGCTATTCCACCTTGTAGCTATAAGTTAGAGAGAGTAGCTCATAAGTTGCTTCACAATTTGTGTTAGCCTCCCTCCATTCCTTCATCAGTGGTAGAAAAATGCCAATAGTAGACTTATACTCCAATAGCAGTGCAACACACTAAAACTCCACCACTATGTCAATGCCACTGCAGTGAGAGATTGATCCACCACCCAAATATGGTGAATTAGTTCAAAAAGCAAAAAATGATGTAGAAGTAGTTGCAGCAAATGAGGAGAGGCAGAAGGCACAGTTCAATTCCTAACAACGCTCCGGTATTTAATTCAAATCTGCAATACATTACATGCAGCCATGATTGATGACTAACACCTGCTATTGACTCACTTTTAATTGGATTAGTAAATGATGATTTTGATGATTAGTGTTAGTTAAGTTTTGTTTGGAAAAACATAATCCATCAAAAGTTAATTATCTTTTCCTAATGGATTAAGGGTTGCATTAGCTGTTCATAATGAATTAAAGAAATATGTTCTGATAATGGACTGTTAAACCCTGCTGCATAGAACCATGATTAAATATACCTATGAAACAAAATCAGCTACTGGAAATCGAGTGCAGATATTATTATGCTTGGTCCAAGCCATATTTCTGGAACTATATACAAATATGATGAGAATATATAGCCATTACAAAATTGCATCTATTCCAGTAAGGTCTCCCCCTCAATGACCAATCTAAATAAGGCTAAATGTTCAATGTTTCATTAGTAATTAGGAAGTAAGCATGAAGCATTTGGAAAATATAATATTTGGAAAGCACTCCAGCCTTGAAATTGAGAATCAATAAAAAAAGAATGATGGTCTAACTTAATAAGCAACTCAGAAAGTGCTCTTAACATGAACGATCCAACCCAAAAAGTACTTTGAAATGCAAGGAACATTTTATCTGGTCATTGCTGATCCTGCTTTATGAACAGTGAAAATTTAATTTGGCCAACACCATGAGACCTTTTAATAAACTGCTAACTAAATTATGCACCTGTAAGCCATAAGTGACGTCTATCTTTGTTTCTCATGTTTAAATTATTTATGCTAAGACTTATAAACGACATAGTACAGGAATTGTTCCTAGCTAATCAGTCATTTATCTTGATAAGGCTCAGTTTTGTTATGACTCAGGCATCTTGTGCTATATAAGCATTCAGAATTGACATCACAGAATTATGCACTAAATGAAATGTGTTCTATACAAGATAAAACACTACACAAGCATGCCTAATGAATATAATACAAAATGCCATACTGAACTTATGTCATATACACAGTATATTAACGTTCTAATCTACTAAAACCCTTTAAAATCTGGTTGTCCGGTGAAAGCCATCTCAGTAGAGACACCGCATAAAAAAGGATTTAATAATCAGTGCCTTGTTTTTAAATATATCAGAACACAATTATTGTAATATCTAAGGGTTGACTACCTTTTCCTGTGGGACTGTATTTTGAATTTGCTGGGTAGAATGGTTTCAAATTCCAATCTGCTGAAAAATATTTGATTACAAAAGTGACAGTATACACTAACATTAGCACTTCACATTCAGTAAGATCACATTGTATTTCTACAGTTAAAAACAAAATCTGGTTGTCTCGGTTTGCCCTGAGAAAAATGGAAGTGTGTATAAACACAGTAGATTCCGGTTAATAGGACCACCAGTTAATGGGACCAGCCGCTTATTCGAAACAAATCCTAAAGTACCGAAAAAAATCCTATTAAATACGTATAATTTTCTTTGCTTATTCGGACCAAAATTCCACTTAATCGGAACAAAGAACGTGTACATACATGTAATATCTGTGAAGAAACTCTTTGTCTCTGGCATAATTACCCGAAAACTCACGAGTCCTCTACGGCCACCTACAGGTCTTTGCCTAACATTGCCATTTGCTACAAAAACAAGCCACAAGTCGCCACTTAGCCACAGCAAAAGCGCGTCAAATCACACTGGATAAGTTCTTTGAACGTTGACTGAAATTTGTTAAAATGTTTAAAAACTTGTTTTTTACAGTATTGTGCATCGCATGTCTTGTAGATCGTTTCGAAAAACTTCTTTGCAAATGTATTTTTAATTAATAAAGTTCGTAAGCAATAGTAGTTTTTGTTTCATTCGCTTTACATGTAAATCACACAATAAAAATTTAATAAACATTTAATATGTTACATAGCACGTCCTGTGTTGTAACATAGAGCATGTTCGTTTAATCGGACCAGCCGGTTATTAGGACCAAAACGATCACGTCCTGATGTGGTCCGATTAACCGGAAACTACTGTATATACAGTGCAGGTCTTCTTTTTTCTCATTTTGTTATGCTGAAGCCCAGTGCTAAAAATTAAGTTTTCTCCATCATTCTGCACTCAAATTTCACATGGACATAAGTGTTCAGACCTTTTGCCACGGCATTTGAAATTTAGCTCTGGAAGGCTCCCATTTTGAGATAGAAACCTATTCTCAGCAACATGACAAAATGTGAAGAAGTGAAATGATGACTTTCTGAAATGTGCTGGGGTGGTCCCTGGACTAGAATTTGCATCCCTGCGGTGGTCTGCAGCATCGCCCAAATCGCCCATCCTCATCATTTATTCAGAATTAAATAAACAGTACAAATAAAAATATTCCTGGATAGGCTATACTCAACTATATCAGAAACAACAAATATCCAGTCACCTTGAAATAAAGACTGAATGAAATTGGTTAGTGGATGAAATTAAGCAAATTGGAGCATTACAGCATGCTTCACTCTTGCATACTGTTAATAAAACAGTGACACTCCCGTAGCAAATGTAGCTTAAATTATTTTACCTGCAGATAAAAGACAGAATAATACAATGTTCTTATAAACGTATTTATTTAATATCATTATTGACCACCAGATATATATATTTTTTCCTATTCAAGGTTATTTAAAATTTACTGTAGAGCTGCATGCACTGCATTGCTTTGCTCAGCTCTCTCTTACCCTGCTTTCTCTCTCTCTCAAAAACATTTATGGAATGCTACTTTTTTATGCAACAATGCAGTATTGTCTTTACGCTGTAAACAGGTCTGTAAGAAGAGAGCAAAGATCCATAATGAAAGCATACATTATAAAATTACAGTTGCATTTATCAAGAGTATTATGAAAAGGCAAAGCCTATAAAATCTTCTGGACTGAACGAACAGAACAGCTATGGCGGTACAAGCAAAACAGTTTGCCCATGCTAATGTCACCGAATGTGCATGTGAGCAATGTATTTTCCTTTCCGTTGCCTCCTTTTGGTTGCCGCATTTATTTTGTTCTGGTGCAGTGTTCAAATAGAACTGTATAGAACAGAATAGAATTGTTCATAGACGTTAGAGAGGTGGGACCTATAATTTGGTGTCTGCCTTTTTTCCAAGCCATAAATGAATGACATCAAGCCATATGTAATATCTGACATTATGAGAAATTGCAACAACTGTAATTATGGTGCATCAAACCATCACACCTCAAATGCCAAAAATGATGTTAGGCAAATGTCACTTCTGTAAGAAAGCAGATGACAGATAATTTGATCCTTATGCTTTAGCATAAATCTGAATATTTTTCAATATTTCATTGGATTAACACACAGTGACTCAATTCACCCCATAATTGACCCATGAATGGATGGAACTGAAATATTAATTATTAAGTAATCATTATGGTAATGAGTCCAGGGCCTCACTGATCTGAAATGCAATGATGATTAAAAAGAGATACTGGAGAACATTTTGTTAAGCATGTCAAAATGAAAGACATTTTCATTTCCAGTGGAGAAATAAAATATCTATATTATAATTATATCACTTTTAGCAATGCAGGTTGCTGCTATTTCAGCCATGCTATATAAATTAAGGAGAAAAATATACATATACTTATTTATAATTCCACTGATTCAAACCTCTGCATTAACCTCTTTAATTACAACTGGCTGTACTTCCTACAGCTTCAGAA
Organism: Parotocinclus spilosoma; assembly: GCA_033117975.1. Lineage (NCBI taxonomy): Eukaryota > Metazoa > Chordata > Actinopteri > Siluriformes > Loricariidae > Parotocinclus > Parotocinclus spilosoma. Next base: position 701,318 of record JAVSBV010000067.1, on the reverse strand, counting down.
AACCTGTACAGCTGATGAATGCCATTTATCCAAATAGTTTCTCAAGGAGCTTTCAATAGCACATATTCATTGAACTAAAATACAAGATTCAAAGGAAATGCACCTGTACAACTAATGTCCGGGGCTAACACACTTTGTTCAGTTAATTACAGTGGGTAGGCGGAAGTGACACATTAACCAAGGTTTCTAACCTCAAAAATTATTTTCAAGGTTTCCCCAAAACTCACTCCCAATTTTTTGAGGCTTTCTTAACCTTTTGCTATCATTAATGTTTGTTACCCCACAAGTAATTGTGGGTCTCATGAACCCTCAGCATTATTGCCTTGATCTGCGAGTCGGGCTGAAAGGGCATCCTCCTTCTGAATCCTCATGGCGATGGCTGCAGAAGTTGGGTTTCTTAGAATGCAATTTCTTTTCTATATTTTTGTTGTGATCAATGCCTTACCCAGCTAGAGAATAATTCATCTTCACTGAAGCATTCTGGTCTTCCAATTTGGGTTAAGTGCTACCCAGATGACAAAAGCATTGTACTCTGAGATATCCCAATTTTTTTTAAATATCACAAGTGGCGATTGTAGAGTCCTTTTTTTGCAGCTGTAGTCAGTCACCAGCTTGTCCCCTCATCATCTAAAACGATTTTCGGTTTACACTTTTATTACACTGGGTCCAATAAACCCTAATACCATTTGTGTAATACAAATATGTAGTGGGGTGTACAGTGTGAAATTATTAAAAGTACGATTTATGCCATGTTCTTTATGGCAAATGAGCCAAAGCTTAAGATTCTAACAATTATTTAGTAATAAATTGCATTTTTTTTCTGTTGGTAAACAATAAAAGTGGGCCCCATAGACCCAAATATCATACTAGGGTTACATTGGCTTAGGTGAATTAGAATAAGTGTGAACTTACTCCAGAGGTTAACAATGCTAAAGAGTCATACTTTTAATAAGCTGAAAGCCATATTGTTCCATTTTGTTCTCCAGGCTTTCCTATTGCTGGCTATGCAAAAACAATGACGGTGCCAGTATTATGAATGCACAGCTATGTTGCACATACTAATTGCGTGTCCTTGCTTCGCTGAGGTGGTTTAAGGCCTCAGTACACGAAAGGAAAATACATTACAAATCAGCATTCTGAATAAATCACTGACTGTCAAAGAAAACAGCTTTAAACAAAAAACATATAAAATGGATTTATTATAACTACACGTTTCTCTGAAAACTGCTCCGGTGTTTAGCATAGATAAATACAGCGTATTGGTTTTGTGTTCTCATTTGCCAGTTTAGCGTCACACATAAAAACTGTGATTTGGGGCAGAAAATCACTGCCTGGGAGAGGTACTCCATGCTAAATTCAGTTAGCTAAGCTAAATAACGACAGATGTAAAAATCCAAAAAAAGAAACCCTTTTTGATAGATCTATTTAACCTGTGAACCAAGAAAAACTAGTAAAAGAAGCCAACAAAATAACAGTACAGTTATGTAACAATACAGTTTTGTAAAACAGTATCTATTGAAGTAGTTGTCTAAAATTAATTAGCATGTTATTTGTATTGATGATACAAACATGAGATGAAAACATAATTTTTTTTTGATCTATTACATCATCATTAAAATAATATATCCTCATATTTAACATGTACAAATTAAAAATGTTGTCTATGAAAAAAAAACATTTCATATTACCTGCTTTTTAGCTCTAGGTTTGTATTTAATAAGAAATCTCAGAAGCTGTATGATGGCCACACAACCTGCTGGCGCCTATTTATTTCTAATCTCACAGACAAAGTTAACTGAGCAGTGCTAATTGTGTAGCTTTTGCATAAAGTAGACCCTCAGGTGATGCAGCAGCCTAATGCACTAGCATACCAGCATGACCTGGTTTGAGTTTCTGAAGTGACTTTAAGTTCGGTCTGGTGTCATATGCAGGAACAATTTAATGTGCATAAGGAGAGGCAGACCAGTCATGGGTTTATCCTCAGCACTTCATAAGTGGCACGTCTGCACTGCAATGGGCTATCATCCTGTCTACACTGAAGCCTGCTCCCAGTGTTCTCCAGAGACAGGGTTAGGAGGCTGACCATCAAAAGTGGAAGGGATTTACAAAATCTGACATGTATCGATTATCTAAAGATTTCATAAGTAGTATTGTGCAAACTAACAATGTGATGTTGTCCCTTTGTTATTTTTGCTGTTTTCCCTCTAAGCCATTGCTTTGTAGTCTCAACTCTCTAGATTGTATCAGGGTACCAGTGGTTTTTGCTAGTCGTAAACTGAGAGCAGTGCTGGACATCTTTCAATTCTGAAGAGAAGTAATCCCTGAGGTACTTAAAGTCGTCTGCACTCAACCACCACATATCTAGTCCTCAGTCCTGCGTGGACAGAAATATTGGATAATTACCTTGTATATTGTTTTTATACACAGTCTAGCCACACTGCAAGATTTTATGGTTAAACTATTCTAATCTACCACATTTTTTACATTGGTTGTGTTTCACTTAGCATCCATGTATCTTTGTAACACCTGGAACTTTGATTTGTTTAATCATGGAATAAACAAAGTCCTTTGTCTTTGTATCTGAAATGTGCTCTGTTTGTTTCTACAAACATAAAAAATTATAACGTAGAATGTATTATTATTACTTGCAAATTATCTGATTTTTCATGTGTTCCACTTATAACTATGCATTTTGTCTGTTAACTGCAGGAATTATGTACGTAGTAACGTATATATTATATAACATGTTATCAAATCTTACTTTTTATGGAAAATAAAATACCTTTAAATGTGAACTACTAATTGTAGTTTTTTTTTCTTATTAATCGTCTGTGTTAAAAGGTGATGGCTGACTTTTATTTTTATCCCTGGCTTACTCAAACACACACACACACACACACACATTTTAAAATGCAGTACATTTAACATGTTCTACTATTATAAACTTGCTGAACTTTTTTTGTTGGGATATCATCTGATGGTCAGTGCAGACAATTGCACATGTCTATGGTCAGACACAAACATGATCCTGCTCAATACGCCTACCCCACTTTAGTGACCTGTGGCTGAGAAGACTCAATCATGATTTTCCTTTATGACAACTTTATCTGTTACCCATGTCTTAGATGTTTTTGCAAAAGTTAATAATGACCAAGAAACATACCCAAAAACAAGAAATGTAGGTTTATGTGCTAATGTTAATTGTGAAATGTAAACAAGTACACAAATTGAAATCAATCCAAATCCTTATTCCTGGTCAGGCGAGAGGTTTCTTGTGAACCTATTCTTAGAGAACACATGGCACAGGTGTCCCCAGGCAGAGATCCCTCGAACACCCTCCCCATCTGCATCTCTGCGTTAGTGGGCTACCACCACCCAATCACGAGCCTGTAAAAACAGTAACTGATTACATTTTTCTATACATTTGATGCATTAATTCTTTCTTCCTAAATGCTACCTTTATTATTTGACTATTTAGACTTTATCACACATATGAACTGAAATAAACAATAAATTAATCTGCCTGTTTCACTCCACTGCTCACAGGGGATAATGAAGTAAGTGCCTACTTATATTAATAGCTATTAGTTGTAGTCTTACAAAAATTATTACATTTTAAGGCAAATAATTACACACCATCTCTAGCCAATTTCCAGCTCTAAGCGATTATTCTTAATCACTACAATTATACTGCATATATATATATATATTTAATTTTACCAGAGATTACGATCAACTAGTCTAGGTTTAGGTAGTTGGCTTCTGTCAGGATAACATAGTCAGGGTCTCACAGCATAACATCACACTCCCTCAAGCAGCTTGTCATGTTACCACAGAGCATCTTGGTGTCATCACTCCCTTAGGTAAACAGTGCCCGACAAATCCGACTAAGCAGGGGATGTAATGGAAAATGGAACTCAACCTCTTCCTGCCCCAAGGTCCAGCTCCGAAATTCTATTGTAGCTAATTCTGAGGGTTTAACAGGGGTTAACATGGTTAGCACTATGTGAATAGTCTGTGAACTGGGTGTTATGCACTGGGTAATGCAGTGTTCTGACACATTTATCATTAACATCATTACCAGCACTAAAACTTTCTGTAACCTCTGTCCATTTGGATCTGGCAGGGTTGGCTTATTTGCCTTTGCACATCACTGAGCCTTGCCCAACACCAGGCATTGCCTGTCCACAGACCACCATTAGGAACTCACCACAGAAGGAAGGCACTGACCAATGCTGTATGGAATCACTCTAAATGCAGTTGCCTGGTCATTGTGGCCCTAGTCAAAGTCACTTTAGTATTTATTCTTGCCCATTTCTCCCACATTTAACATATTCCCTGTTGTATTTATGATATAATCATTTATTTCAAAACGGAGCAGGGACGTAAATGAGAATTGTGCAGAAGCTGTAAAAAACAAATTTGAATCTGATGGCTACATTGCACACTTGTAGAGTTTATTTTCCCTGCAATTTTTGCATAGTTGCAAAGCGCAGTTCACCTAATTCAACTGTTAACACCTATGGCTCATCATCACATAGTTTCTTATAAGCCAAATGCTGCTCAGTGATTAATAAAACTTGGTGTTTTAATAAAGCTTTTTGCACCAGAGTCTCTGCTTTTATATGTAATTACAACATCTGTCTGACGAGGTAATATATGAGTTAAATAATTTAATTTCCATAATAATAAGGATAATAACCTTAACAGACCACTGATGTGTATGCTAACGGATGTTGTCTGAAAGGACGTCATGCATTGCATAGCTAAACTGGCTTTTGGTAATCACATTAAATATTCAACTCTACACTCTGCCATCACTGAATAGAAAAGCAGTGTCTTCTTTCCTTCAGCCTCTGGGTTTAACGCAAGGATTACAACTTGCCCCACTGTCAAGACACACAGCTCTCGGATCCGCTATCTGAGTAGGGATTTCACATCCTCATAAATCATGTGCTGTATGTTTCCATTAAACCCAAAGCCCCTGCTTGAATTCTGCCACTCGTTGCATAGATTTAAAATTTCAGTCGGCCCTGCACATCTCCTGGGTTTAAGACCTTGATGGCTAGTGCTCAATTTGTTTAGGACTTCTATGCAACCAGGTTATATAATTTTATCATTTAAGTAAGGCATTTAATGTTGACTTTTTCTGGGCTAGTTTATATATATATATATATATATATAAATATATATAAGTAAAATATATATATTTTATAAATATATATATATATATATAAGCAATGAGCTTCCAGATTCACATTGAATGATAATATTTGAAAGCTTTGGGTAAAGTGTCTGATCCAGTCTTAACCTAAGTAATGCATTATTAAACGCTACATAAATAATATAGTATTTCATAAAAACAAAATGACAACTGGGCTCCAAGGCAGAATTTTTTTATTTTTCTGAAGAAAAAAATATTTGTATACTGTCATTAATGTTATTTTATTTAGAAAATTTTCATATAGTATATATGTCTGTCTTGTAGTTTGTTGGAATTTTGCATTCACAAAAAGGCTTTCAGTAATATATTCTTTGACACTGAATTATGTAGCTGTGATGGAGCTTATTTTCTACAGCTTTTGCCTCCCCATAAGCTAGGCCACAAGGGCTCTGGTAATTTGATCCCATGGCTGTCACAATGCTTTGAAATAGCCCAGTAGTGTATGTTTGACATATGAAAGTGACACCTTTGACGAACAGGAAAGGCTGACAATCGCATTTCTGATGTACATACACTCATCCTGCAAATGCATGACACTCAGGACAGCCTTCAGGGAATGAGGCTATGACTCAACAACCACTTGAACCAAGCTGATGACTTCTGCCCAGGAGAATGTCAGCCGAGCTGTCCTAACAGTCTGTAAGCTAAACAAAATCAAAATAATACAGTAAATCTTTAGTTAACTGGCCCTTTTAATTAAGAGACCCTGCAAGGTTTAACATTAAAATATAGTACTTTCCAATCACAATCAAGGACTAACTATATTTTAAAGAGACAACGATGTTACAGTACTGAGTATAGTTTGGGACCTGATACTTGTCCTATTGTCTGAACAGTATCCAATTTAATAAAATCATTATTGGATCATGCTGAAAATTGAGTCCAATCTTGAACTGATTTGTCGGGTAAGTATCCTTTCTGATGTGTAGAATAGAATTGTTACATCCTTAAAAGTCTCCTAGTTTGCAATATTTTGACATATATAGCGACTAATGCATTAATCGTCAGAGATCACCAGTACAAATACGTGTTTGGACCTGCAGAGAAATCCTAATGCAGCGAAGTAATCACTCAAAGCTTTGGAAACACTTTCTGAATATGAAAAAAGAGTAAAGAGTAGTGGCTGCCACTGACTTTCCTCCACAATCATGTCACTAAACTCCACTGAGCATATATGAGGCACATTAAGCAATGGATAACATGACAAGATGATCTTTGCAATATTGTGACATCATGCTGGGATTATATGGGTCATAAGATTTTGTAAAAACATGGGTAGTCCATGCTAGCTGAAGTGCACACTGGCATTGCAGTGGAAGGAGGGACATAGCAAATAGAAGCAAATGCTAAAATCTGTGAAAATATGTATTTAAAGTTTCAACTTTATCTCTAAAACCATACAACATGACAACGTAATACATTTGACCCCAACAGTATTTATGGTATCCGCATATTTTAACAGAATTCGAGAAAACATGTGATTGTGGGTTAAAATGTGGTCCTTATTGCTTTAACAGATTTTTCTTATGGAAAAACATTGGAAAATAGTTTACCAAAATGAAACCAATAAAGGTGTACTTGTGTTACAGAAATTGCCCTCTCTTCTCTTGCATTACATTTCGAAAGAAAATCTTTATTTTAAGAAGACTTTAACATTGCTAGTTTTTGGTTTTGTCTTCTAAAACTGCTGAGTACACACTTATAATTGATGAAATCAGAATGATTAGGAAAAAATAGCGGTAATCTATTTACTGGCCTTTCAGTGTAAAGGGGTAGCTTTCTCTGGAAATGTATTGTTCCTACAAATCTAACTAAACTACAGACATATATAGATTTACATTTACATTTGACATTTATGTTATTTAGCAGACGCCCTTATCCAAAGCGACTTACAATTCATACAGTCTTACAATCCAAGCAATTGTGGGAGATATATACATACTGTATGCTGCTTTGGCTTTGTGACACAAACAGCCTTTAGCACATGCCTTTGACAGCCTACTTAGACATTTATTCAAGATAAGAAAAACACCATGCATGTTAAGTTGTATGATATATTTCCATAAGTAGCAATAAAGGTAAGGAAATGCATGATCAAATTGAAATACACTATTAGGAAGATTTCAGATGTGATTGTACTCATAAATACAATAGATTTAAGCAGCATCTTCTCTCATTTCTGTGGTATCAATCATATTTTCCTTTTCACTGACACTATCTTCAGCTCATGATCTACTCCAGGGCTCAAAATAGATTGAGCAATTTGCCTGTAATTTTCACCTTAACAGAGTGAGATAACAGTTCCTCTGTCTGTAGCTTTGGATTAAATGAAATTGCTTTTCTGTACAACTTTGACCGATTTCATTTATGAAATTGCTGATGTCCTTGTTTGTGGAAAGCATGCTTCATGCCTTAGCAAAGCATATTAGAGTGAAGTCTCTTTATAAGTTCAATGACAAGTTACTCAGGCGCTCACACAAAGCTAATATAAAGCTCACCATTCGAAACCGCTGTCCTTTCGTTTATGAAGAGCCATATATAATTGCTTTAGCTGAGAAATACTGCTCTCAGCTTTTTTTTACTTCCAGGAAGAACTAAATTAAACCTTCAACATCAGTGTTTAATCTGATTTAAGCTTGCTGTACCGCTACGGGATAAGACGAAAGAAACTGTCTTCATGTTAAAATACGGCATGTGAGTCTATGATATGGCAATTAGTGCTTTTTAAATGTAGGCTCCAGATGCTTTCAGACCTAATTGGTGTTTATTTATAAGGTAACTACTCTGCATTACATTAAACTGCAAGTTGTGTAAAAGCTAATTGGTATAGTAGTAAAAATGTCAAGACATTGTTATATATTGTAGATGAGTGATGAGAGAGGAAATGGGAGAATTCTATTTGTAAACACAAGGGACCAATACGTTGAGAAGGTGCTAGCGACACTCCTTTATTTAGATTTTTTAAAATACTCTTAAATTAACACCTAACTCTCCTTGCTGTCAGTAATAAAACAGAAAGTGCAAAGACATCAAGATAAAAAAAAAATCATGTGCAAGCAACCGAGCCAGTCTGTGTCAGTCACTCTTAGATAAAGGAGTCAAAAACAATATGAAACTCTGTGATAAACATTCCCTGTACTCTCCCAAGGGGACCTGGCAGGCTTGAGTGAAAAGGATAAAAAAAGGTTATGAATGACATCACAAAAAGAGTTACGGCCATCACGGGCCAAGGAACAGCAGACAGGGTTAAATAAAAAAGAAGAAGAAGAAAGCAATCTTGCTGTGCAGAGAAAACTATAATAATTTAGGATTTTCTTTACTATCTGTTATGGTTCCTACCTTCCCCTGGTGCGTTCAGCCGTCCTCGCCGGTCGCCATTACAGAGCCATCGGTGGGATGGCTTAATATCCACTATCTTAATTATGTCCAGATCCCGAACAGCTGCTACACGTCCTATAAAGGCGTGGTTTTAGCGCTGTTCTGGGTCAGGTCATCATCATTTAGACGGGATTCCATCTCTGTTCGGTTCGCGTGTCTGACCACCGGCGCCCTTGTGCCCTTACGCATTCCCTAGAGATAGTGGTAAAGTCCGGGGGCTAATTAGGGCCGATGGACTGGTATTGGTGGGGAACCCCCGAGGTATTTCGTTCGTTAGGGGGACTTTGAGGGTTTTCCCGTTCCGTACCTGTGTGCTCCTTGCACGGTTTAGGGCTCGGGCTCTTCGGTCCCTACCTAGCCTCACTTCAGCCAGGAGTTCGTTCTGAATAGGACACTCCCAGGTCTGGCTTCTTCGTTTTGGAGCTCACGCTCGCCCTCTGCTCCCACTTGGGTCGCAACCTCGGCGCGCCCCTTTATCCTTTCAGTTTCATTATGGTAGGCGTCTGACGCTCATCCCTTTTTAGTTGTTCTATAATATTTCCCCATTCTTATTATACGACGTGGGATATGCTTATCCTGCATACTTGGGTCCTAAATAAAGACACCACCACTGCTCGTAACAAGTTGTAAGTCGCTCTGGCTAAGGGCGTCTGCTCAACAATCCAGGACTAAATTAATTATGTTAGTAATTATGCTAGTGGACTTTAAGTGGGGTACGTGTGTCCCAGTAAAGTGGATCTGACACCCGTAGCAATGACGTTTATGTTGCCAAAATAACGCTGTTAATCGAAGTGAAACTTTTGTTTAAATGCTATGATTTTACTCCTTGCTCTAATTTATCTTTCTTTCCTTTCAGGTTAAAGGAAAATGCTGATCTATTCCCTGGGAAAAGAAAATTTAGCATCAACTAATATTAATCATTTAAATCGATAGAACAGATTCTTTTATTTAGTCAAGTGAGCCCTTGGGGTATTACTAGTTCACCAATATATTTAATGGACTAGCCCAATACTCCCTTATAAATAGAACCACGGAGGCCCCTTTGATGTGATGTGAAGAAGAAATGTACATATGACCGGTTTACTTAACTCGTCTGTTGGCGTGATGTTCAACATGAGCGCTGTTTCAGCACTGCATTGTTAGTCATGATACCAACAGATGGGAGACAAATAGACTAAGAGATTTTTTAAATTCATTTCTTATTTTAAATATGTAATATGTCAGTAACGCTTAAGGTTAAAACGAAAGATCTCGCGTTCATATCCACATACCTAATGGATTCAACAGGAATAACGATTGTTTAAAGTAAACGCTGTAATCATGTATCACAAAAAGTTTAGTACAAAGGGTAAAGTAGTTTCAGGCCACTTTAAAGAGCATGGCTGAGATGGATCTATATGGATGAGAAGCAAGTATTTGTGTCCCTGTTATTAGCAGGTACAGCTCACCTTCCAGTCTCGGTGTACGTTTCATAGTGATTAGTTTGGACAATTTGGCGAAAATCGTAACACGCCATGTTCGTCGCCTATATTTCAATGTCTGTTGATGAACTATAATGACTGAAGTATAAATAACCATTTTCTAAGTAGTCATAAATGCTAGATTTTACAAGTATTCAGAGATGCGTTCATTTTAAATCAAATGAATGGTTACTGATGATTTGGGAGATGGTTTACAAAAATGCAAAGGCGCACCTTGAGTTAGTTCATTACAATGACATGGCACAACACATCCAGTGGAATGCAAGGGGTTTCTGCATTTAGAGTTCAGGGACATTGGTGTAGCTAGCTTGTAGAGGAACGATTTGGATTAAAGAAGACGATTGAATGTTTTTTTTTAGGTAAAAACCAGAATCCTTTGACTTATTAAAGCACATCTTTGCATCACAAGACGTATGAGGGGCTACAAATAGAAAGTGTTATATCGGCAGTGTTATTCTGTTTACCAGAGATTGTTTTTATACATCATTTCACTTCTGAGTTAAAAAAAAAAACAAACTTTTTATTGATCTTTGTCTGTAATGCTCTTGATAGCTTTTTCATTCAGCCATAGACAGGCCTTTTGACATGCATGAAAACAGGGTTGCCTTTTCCTTCCTGTTGCCATATAGATTTTTATTGCCTTGAATGACGGAGTGGCTTTTATTCATGCAATGAAAAGTGGGTGTCAGTGATCATCGCATGTCTTTATTGTCAGAGTCACAAAGACACACAGATAGAGTCAAGAGAAGTCTCCAGTCCCAACCAAGGCTAAAAGCTGAACGAGGGCACTACTTAAAATTGACTGTTGGTTCCAGTGTGCTTGTTCGGATTTGTTCTATATATGGGAAGACAGGATTTGGTATTTGGTTGTATTTGTTCAGTTTTCTTTTTGTACTGATATGTTGCCATATGTGTTGTATTTTATTTCTGATCTTAAAGAACCTTTAGCCTATGTACAGCAAAAAAAAATAATGTTTAAGTTTAAGTTGTGCCAAAGTTGATTTCTGATGGATTTCAAGAGACGTGAACGAAGCTACTTCATATACATTAATGTAATTTCAAAGCCTCTGAGATCCAGTGGCGTTTAATCAACAGAGCCTCGCAATGTCTTAAGTCACTTTTGGGTTGTCTGTCATTCAGAGTTACCGTTCATTCAGTTCATAACATTTAGGAAATTATTTCAAATCTATCAGTCAGTGTGGTCTGATGTCATTCAGCTGGAATGGGATAAACTAATATTGTGTTATTGTTGTTCCTCCACACCGATGTCTTGGAATTCAGTTTGTGTTTTCGCCTACTTGTTCATTCATAAAACATCGTTCCGTGTCGTTCATGCATATTTGATATATTTTATTAATCATTTTTAACACGTACAGCTCACTCTTTTATTTCACCTTCATGGATGAAACCATATCGCTACGTGTCGCATGTTTATGTTTAGTTTGTGGAATTCATTACTTTGTATTCGGTAATATCTAGATTTAGACTTGTAAATGCATCATAGCTTTTTTTGTCTTTTATTTGTAGTGCATTTAACTTTTTTTGAAAATGTGATGTTCAAATGTTTGACACTTCTGTCTTGTTTTGATATTAATTTTGAAAAAGTAAGTCGAGTTGAAACAAATCAGGAGGACAGGTGTTGATTTAAGGTTTTACTTTGTACTGAGGAAATCTTTGAGATAACCTATGGATCATACGTGCAAGAAAAAAATGTATTTTAATATTTTAAAGAATATCCCTGATTGTCAGGCCCAAAATGAGCAGTGATATAGAGCTAGATTTTGAATATTTACCTAGATGATAAGTTGTAGGGACTTACAACTTAATGGCTGCGGGAGAGAGAGCCACGACCCGAGGGACTAAGGTCGAATTTTGCACTTGTGTACATAGTCGATATTAAACAAGGAAAGAAAACATGTATAATATGGAGAACTTATTTTGAATAATAAAAGATTCTATGAAAAATTTTGTTAGGATAATTTAAGGAATAATAAAGTAATAGACCAGCTAATCGAATTCGCTTGCAGAAGTGGCACAGCTTGTTTTATTACATCACGTCATTGCTTTAAATGACTAAAAAAAAAAAAAAAAGAATTCAAGCTAAGCATCGCTCCGCCTTAATCACATGTGCTGCCTGTCAGTCAAACCTCAGCACTGACTTTTTGGGACGTCACTTGTATCGCGCTATAAATGTGTTTTTCCATTCGAAATTGAGCTTGGAAACATGATCAATTAACCTAAAAAACGAAGGATTCTATTTCATGAATGCCGTTTATCAAGTCAAGTTTATAAAGATTGCAATTTCTGACGGAAAGACATTACATTATTGCATGTAAAATATGAGGATTGTTTCCAAAATGTCAAAAGTCTTAATTTGTGGCAGTCATCCCTTCTCTACATGCTGTCATGGTGTCTCATTGTGGAGAAAAATTAAAAAAAAGAAACCCGCAGTGTGTTTGACATGGTCCAGGATGTTGTTCCGTGCATTCCGTGCAAGATTGAACAGAAAGTCCACCTATAGATACGCTCAGCAAACCTGCCAGTGCACAATCATAAGAGTAGCGACTAGTACCAGCATACGTTAAGTGGTTCACAAAATGGCACATTCATTTAAAATCTGTAGGTTCGGCGCGGGAATCTGAACGACCCAACATGCTAGCCTTATGCATCACACAGGCGTGTGTTACTGGGCACCTGTGCCTTCAGCAGGAAAAGGTCAGCCACCGAAAACAAAGGAAACACATTGAATGTAAAGTTTCAGATCTCCGTTTGAGGATTTGAGTCATTTAACGCTGCTGAAAAAGTGCTAACAAACCAAAGCATCACCTCCCTCCAAACAGACCCGACGCAAACCCTGTGCTGCGTCCGCCGCAGTGAAACCACGGGTGGTCCCTACCTGCTGAAAGCACCTGCTTTAATTGACGCTTCACCCTCCCCATGTATTTTCATGGCCACTCTTTTTGCTTACAATTGCTGTAAGAACTTGTACTATGTTTTCAAATGTTTTATGCACATTTATTATTGTTTTATTTGACTCTTGCTGTTATGAATGAGGAAAAAAAAAATAAAAAACAAAATGGATTTCAGTCGAAAGGTCGAGTTCTGTCGCTCTTTATCTCTCTTGCTCTCTTTCACGCTCAAAGATGCTCTTGAATTTAAAATGCCAAAGCTAATTTCAGCTTCAAGATAATTTGTCACATCTGTTATCCTTTATCTTGTTTAAAATATTAACCTCAAGCACCTTAAAGAAGTTTATCACCAACTGTAAAAAATATAAAGCTGATTATAATTTAGCAAAATATTCTGCTTTAAGTCGTGACTAATCCTGGTGACCCTGTTAAATGTATTGTAAGTTTAATACAGTCAATTCCGGTTAATGGGACCACATCGGGATGCGATCGTTTTGGTCCTAATAACCGGCTGGTCCGATTA
>JAVSBV010000067.1:639928-651729 GCA_033117975.1 Parotocinclus spilosoma | reverse complement strand
GTTTGTTTGGTAGATGCAGGTTACCCTTTATTTATTTTCTTTGTATCGCCTATACTGAAAGGTAGAGGGTTACAAGTATATCACTGTAATGTTTATGAATGGGACTAAAAGCACAAAATATAATATCAATACTGATATAATTTTACTCCTCTATAAAGTATTTCATGCTAACCTTCTCAAGGGACATACCATAATTAAAAACACTTATCTACCTACACTATTCTGCTCATATTTTAAAATAAAATATCCCACAATTAAATATCCCTTAATTTTTGTGAGCAGTGTAAATGACATCAGACTGATTTACTACTAAAATAATCCGATACACACTCACTCGTCTTCTATAACCACTAAATCCAGTTCATGGTTGTTCATGGATCTACTGTAGTCAGGGTCCAACTCCATCACAAGGCTCACACACATGCAGGGATAGAGAAGACAATAAACTTAACACATGTCTTTGGAATGTAAGAGGAAACCCGCACACAAACCCGGTGCTCCAGAGCTGCGAGGTGACAGTGCTAAACCCTGTGCCAACGTAGCACCTAGTAATGCAATCCAGATTTATAAAAAAGATCTAAAATCACTGTAGCCTTTAGAAAGGAAGTGCTCTGAGCTTACCTAACGGTATCCAGTAATAGCTCACTAATTATATAGTTCTATAACATTACAAACACAATTCATTGTGAGAATCAAGTCTAATCCAAATGCTGTGATTTTTTTCCCCATGTGATCAGTGAGCATTACACTATGCACTACTAAGATAATAAGATTTATAAAAAAATATTTTATATATATTATATTATATGCTTTAAAATTTTATGTGAATTAATGACAGGAGCCCTTGTTAATATGAAAGAGGTGTATTTATTCAGTAACGTGGAAAAATAATCACACAATTAAAAAAAGGTCTTGTGTAAAATAAGATTAGGGAATAAGACAAATATGAATAATATAAATATGAATTTGTGTACAGGTTTAAAAGACGTGTGAAATTATGAAATTTACACAAGTAAAAGACCCCATAGAACCACAATAATACTAAATAAGCATTTATAGGAGGAGTTAGATAGATAGAGTAATTGGGTGGATGGCGCCCCAAACACACACACACACACACACACACACACACACACACACACACACACACACACGCGTGTCACATTACTATATTTGTGAGGTAAAATGTTCTCACTTTCCAACAATTTTTAAAAAATGTTATCATTGTAAGGGCATTCAGACTGCAGAAAGATAGTAACACACGCACACGTACCCACATCTTTCGTATTCATAAATGTGAAAATTGAAAACGTTTTTAAATGGGAAAATCTCATTAAGAATATAAAGAAAAACATACCTGTTATAGATGTGTTCTTAAGCAAAACTGTTTAGATGGTTTATTAAGCTTGAAATCTACTTTTATTGTTCTACCATTAAATATTACAGTGTTTTGAAGTATTGTACAATTGTAGTGAGCCAGCACTTCCTACTGATGTTAAACAAACAATAAATACACTATATGGCCAAAAGCTTTGGAAACCCCCAACACCTAATTATCACTTCCAATACATTGAATATTGACATGCATTGGAGATTCAGTGTTAAAACAGATTGTCTTCCTTGCAGCTACTAAACATTAAGAACATGTTCATGTCAAAGGTGCTGGATGGGGTTGAAGTCAGCACTCACCTACCTGATCAGGCTGTTCCACATCAAACTTCCCAAACCCCATCTTTATGGCCTATAGGGGCAAAGTCACACACACAGAAAAGGATCGTTCCCAAAATGCTGGCTCAAAGCCTTTAAGTGTGTGGTGTAGCCTTGTGATTTTCCTTTCCTGAAACTAGAAAATACTTTTTACTCAGAATTCAGTCAGACACCACATCTTCACTGCTATGGCTCTAATGTTAAGTGGCAGTGTGTCTCTCCAGACAATGCTTGGCATTGCTCCTCAGACATATGCAATGCATTCTGAAAGTCTTCAGACCATTTCACTTTTTCACATTTTATGTTGAGGTCTTGCGCTTACATTGAAAATGTTTCAGGCTGAACTGCCTGTAGAGCTCAGAGACAGGATTGTGTGGGGGAACTGATCTGGAGAAGGCCATACAAACTTTTACTCCACTGACATTTCCAAAGAGCACAATCTCTCTCCATAATTTTTAAATAGAAGACGTGTGGAACCAGGACTATTCCAAGAGCTGCCATCCCACCAAACAAAGTAATCGGGGGAGAAAGGCCTTGCTAAGAGAGGGGACCAAAATCCCAAAGCTCCTAAGATCCTGTGTGCAGATAGAAGCATCACTACATCACTCCACCAATCTGAGATTGATGGCAGAGCAGCCAGACAGGAACCTCTCCACAGTAAAAAACAGAAAAGTAGGCCTGGAGTTTGCAAAACAGCACCTAAAACCTCCAGGCGGGTGTTTGAGTCTTATATTAAAGAGAGTCTTCTGTCTGGCCACTCTGCCATAAAGATAAAGCTTATATTGACAGGTGTGTGTCCTTCCAAATCATGTCCAATCAAATTAATTTACCACAAGTGGATTTAAGAGAAATGGGAAACCCCAGAGCTGAATTTCAAGTGTTATAGCAAAGGATTTCATTTGTTCTTTGTAATAAAAATGCAAAAAGGTACTGAATTCTGTTATCACTTTCTCATTATGGGGTATTTAAGTGTTCATTGGGGGGGCTGTATTTCTTTTTATTTTAGTGCAAATAACCTAACACAATGTGAAAAAAGTAATTGTGAAAACTTTACGAATGCACTGTAAACCTATAAAACTATAAAAAAGAACGGTTATTGTGCTGAAGTTAATGCCAGGGAGCAGTCATGAACTCAGTAGTGACTGTTGCACAATTCCCTTACTCATCACTTACTTCTATGTTTTATGAGTCTGCATGGCCTCATATCTAAATTGAACACCAGTGTGTGTCTATGGAGCTTGCATAAGATAAGATAAGATCCCATTGGGAGTTTTTCCTCAGGGAAATTAAGTACAAGCTAAAAAGAAAAACCCTACAGAGCTCCTGGAGAGGCAGCTGTCCCACACACTGGTCCCCACGCTGACCAGAATGTTTAATATTAGGCACCTTAAATAGACAAATTATTATCATTACAATCGGTGTCCACATACTTTTGGCCATATAGTATAGATCTCTTTCTTACATATGAATCTTCCTTCGCGAATGTCATGAGATCTGCTGACTATGTAATAAGAAGCCAGTTTTTAAAGTTCCATCTAAACGTTCTTTGCATCCAAAAACACATCCTGGATTCATGCTGCCCTAATGTGTACGCTAATCCATATTCAGAGCTGATTAAGCTTTGCCTAACTACATTTTAAACGTGTTCAAATTGGACAGTACGAAACAGGCACAAATCTTCGCATAAAAGAGAATGGCCACCAATCTGGAGAGGAAAAAGAATGATGGGTTACAATGCACTTTAATGTAAAAAGAAGCCTGTCAAGTGTTTTGTTTTTCACTCTGTTGACAGTGTTTGGTGCAAATGAACTGTACAAAAGTACAAATGACTCACAACCACAATAATGATTCGCAAACTAATGGCTTTCCACACTCAATTTCTGAACCCTCCTTTTTTGTATAAAAATATCATAAAAATGCTTTCAAAAGCCATGTTCTAAGTTCAGATACAAATGTGGAAAAGAGCGCTATTCTACGTCTGAGGGGCACGTATGTGATGTAGGACAAGAAGACTGTACACATAGAAAAAGTTCAGTAATTCCCCTCTCCAATATTCCTACACTCCTAAATGAGATTGTGTGCTCGCCAACACACACTCGCATACACAAGAGTTAAAAAGCAGCAAACAGCTGTCCTTCACACAACCCCTTACTTCTCTCTCGTCAAAATCCAAAGCCTTTATAATAGTCATTTTATTCATGCTTTCTATAAACCTGTGTGTATGAAGCTGTCTGACTGTGCTTGGAATTTTTTGTGATTTAGTAAAAATGGCTTGTGATGGAATGTCATTTTGTACAAATCATGAATGCTTCATACCATTAGATCAATTTCTGTTATTAAAACGTATTTATGGTGCTTGGGTGGCATTCGAACATTCTGTTTGATATCACACTTCTATTAAAAATACTTATGGAACTTTAATATCACAATATTATTTTAAGCAGCCAGTGCTTCACACAAACAAGGTGCTGACAGTTTGTGTGTGACACAATCTGTGCACCCATGTTCATTGATTCATTTATTTCTACCCTCTAATCCAATTCAGGGTCACTGAGCACAGCGTAAGAAGAAATAGCTAGATGGGAACTAAAAAGAAGGGCATATGTGCATGGAATTTGGGAGGAAACTGGACTACCTGGAGAAAACCCATGTAGACACGGTGAAAACGTGCAAACTCATGGCAGGCAGGGGTCAGGATTGAAAGCTGAGGGACTGGATCTGTGAGGGTTATTCCAAGTTTCTAAGCTATTCCAGGTTACCACCGGTTGTAAGATTTGCAGTACCAATTTTATATTTAGTAACATTACAGTTCCATTTTTTTGGTCCTTATTTTTACCGCCTATAATGGTTAGGATTGGGGTGATGGGGGTTGGGGGTTAGTCTAGAGCATATCCTAGAAATCTCTAAGCACAGGGGAATTGTACCCTGGGTGGGGAACCAGTCCAACATAGGACTGGATATGGTTGCTATTGCAGCACCAGGGAAGGTTCCTTCATTCAGCATTGCCTTTCCATTGACACGCCCAATTGTGCCTGTGTGAGACTCGGCTCTGGGTTCCTGCTGTAGTGGGCTAGCAAATCACTGGCTAAGAGCAAAATGTAATTGTACCATATCATGAAAATGACCAGTAACAGTAAGATAACTGCCCTGGTCATGAGTTTATGTTGAAAGAAACTAGCTTATATTAATGGTTCCCAAGCCACAGGGGGTGTCTGAGGCTTTGTCTGTCAAAACATTTTTGCATGTGTTAAATAAAATGAAAAAACACACTTACTGAAAAAAACATTTGGGACACAGAACTACTTAAGCCAACATTAAAAAGGAACCCAATAGAAAAGACAAAAAGCTATAATTTAAGTGAATATTTGACAAAAATGGTTTGCCGTGAATATTGTGGCCTTTTTGGTCTGTGTGTGTGGGCTGGGAGGCAGTTTTTCTTATACAGGGTACTCAAAGGGAAAAAAATGGATGCGAATCAATTCCTGATTCATGTCAAAGTTCTTTTGACATGTCACTACTCACAAAATAAGGGTGCTATTTTTATTAGGGGGCATTTCATTTTAAAATATTCCCTCATTTTTGTGAGCCGTATAGTCGCACAGTCAAACGTTTCTGAACACAAGCTTACAGAAAGAAGAATAAATGTTAAATGTTTCTCTCATGTGTGAACCTTTAAATCCTTATTCGAATTGAAGTGTCCCAAACCAAGCCCGAAAATATTGCACAATACTGCACAAAGCCCTTTCACAAATGTGCAGTGCAAAACACAGGTTGGCAAACGCTATTCTAATTTTACTCATATAGGTGGAATAAGCTGGTTTTGGTCTACAGTCTGGACCAAAGTTTTCACACTTGGTGTAAAAGGCTTGGATACCCCAAGAAGTCCACCATGTTACAAAATGCATTTGTTTTACAATAGCTGCCAGTTTCGAGGTGGTGGTTGTACCGCCAAGACAAAATGACAAAAAAATTGTCTGGTGTGAATTCCATGCCAATATTCTGGGCAGACACCAGCGTGTGGTTCCTTTTTTATGCTACAGATAAAAATGTGACTTGACCATTTCACCTCTCACGACATTCAGCATCTTGACACAGGCAATGTGATTTTTCACCGTGTTCCATTAGAGGTAAAAGCCTATCTGGCAAATAAAGAGCCTTACACACATTGTCCTTCATACTGTTCTGATGCAGACTGGGTTAATTGTTCGGGAGAGTCTTTATCCACCACCGTCTGGTGCCATCTGCAGATTTTCACTGGCCGACATCCAGGAAGCTGTAAGTAAGGTCGCAACGTCCTTTGAATGCGCAAATATCCTATTGCTTCTTTTCAGCTATGCTGCTCGTTATACTGGGGGCAAGTATCATTTTTAAGAAATACTGCTTGAGAGCCTTCTTTTGGGTTATATTTACAAGTGATTACAGGTAAAGTGAAGGAACGGGGTTAGAGGAGGAGAGAATAAGGGATAAATCCACTCATATTTTATCACTGTATGACTCGGTTGTTCCTGGTTTGGCACTAGAAAAAATGGCACACAATGAAGTCGTCATGGTACAAAATACACTGCATTTGTATGTTTGGAATATAGCTGTGACTGTGATGGCTACACTAATTTGTATATCTAAGTGTATTTTTAACTGGTTTCTCAAATATGTATATATGATTTTTTTATTTTTTTTTGCCTTTTTTGAGTAACCAGAATTGTAGGTCCTTAGTATAAATGTATCATTATTTATAAGTGTATCCATGTTTGTGTGTATCAGCGTGTCAGTCCACTCTCATACATGTGTCTGCATTCGCTGCGTGTGTCTCTGAGAGTATTCTGTCGGTGGAGACGAATACGAGAAACGTGTCGAGCTTCCATACTTTCCCAGTCCAGCATCCGGCCCCACTCCTTGACTGGGCCCCACCCCTTGTCCGGTGGGGTACATCTCATATGTCGGGCCTTCCTCCAGGGGTGGAGCAAAGCCAAGCCTGTACTGAGGATACTGCGTCGTAGCCGGGTACCCGTAGGTGTCATATGCAAGCTGATTGGTTGATTCTAGGAGGCCGCATTCTCTAGAATAGTCCGTGGTCTGAGGCGGTGCTTTAGGTGGACCTTGACTGTGTTTGGTCCTGGCGATGGTGCTGAAGTGTGCATAGGTGTTGTGAGTGATCCGAGACTGAGGTCGAGGTTCATAGCGGCCAATGGGAGCAGGGTTAATGTTAGGCACTGAGCCTGCTGCTGAAGCAGAGACCGACGCGGGGTTTGGCGGGCGAAACTCCTGATAGCGAGCTGCAGCACGACCGTCATCATGAGTTGTTGCACGTACGTTGTAATAGCCATTTGTCGGGTCCTGAAAACACATGACGAGGCATAACGGTGTAGAGAATCTGATTTTCTGCACGTAATCAAAGTTTCAGATCATGATCAATCTTGTACAACAGAATGGCTTTGAATTGTAGGACATGCAATTACGGGTAATTCCTCTATTCTCTAAAGAACTCTGGGACCGTCACAGACCAGACACTGTTCGAGTGATGGACCATTTTGAGTGATTTCTATTGTGCATTCCATCAGATGCAGATTCCATCCTGTAAAAAATTATTTCAGGGACGTAACATAAAGACCCTGACCACCAACGTTATCCTCCAACACTGCCAGATTTTTTAAAAGTAGGGATACATGTTAATGCAGTCAGGCATGAAATGTGTTTTGCATTTTCCTTTTTTAACTCTCTACCATAGCTCTAACACTAAACTAAACTAATGGACAGAGAAATAGAGGGGACCTAGACTGTAAAGCCCTGCTCACAGAAACCTCATAGATCTACTAGGCTCAAAGAGAGACCAATCAGGATGCTCCGTTTGCTGTTCTCTCATGTGTATACACGTATGTGTATTTCTCGCTCTCCCTCTCGCTTGCGCACTCTCACTTGCTCTAAAAATATTTATTTCTGGGATATTGTTTATAATTTAAAGGAGTCAGAGAACCATTATTAAAATGCATGATATGCCAGGAATAAGAGGTGGGATGTGTTACTGGGTTTCTTAACACATTGTACACAATTGGCCACAGCATTAATCACTTCTGACTTGTTAGTGCAGCGGTAAAATAGATATTTTGTCTTTGCACAATGTGTTGTCGTCGTCCAGTCCTTCACTGGTGTGGCTAAATACTGGCTTGAGGACTGCATGATGTCAGCATAATAATCAGCTTCACAGATAGAGCAGTGTTTTGTGTTCCTTGCATGTACTTCCACATGTAAGTGTACAATACTGCTGTACAACACAATACAAACTCGTTATAGTTAAAGTGACAGTTAAAGTTAAAATCAGATTATGCAGACCATAAAACACGGCATCAATATAAAAATCTTGCCCCATCTGAGCAAGCTTAGGGTGATAGCCGCTAGGACAAATGAGTGAGAAAGAATCTTTGTCAGGAGATTGGCTACAGTTCGTAATTAAATACTTAAATACTGCAAACATTTTAGGCGTGTCTATATTTCTGCATAATTATAAGCTAAAACATCAACAGTTTCCCTCAAGTCCTAGATGAGATAAAGAGAACCCAATTAAAGAAATGAAACACAAATTTTTATACTTTCCAATGGAAATGATGCAATGATCTTGGGAAATGAGCCAATATTACATATCTGTGAGGCTCTAGAATTAGCATTTTATTTGTGAAGTTTATTTCAGGGATTTTCAATCAATTGGATTTCAATCAAGTGTGAGTGGGCATTCTGTTTTATTTACAGAACTCAACTCAGATCCATCTTCATAACATGTTTGTGCAAGTCTATTGTGGCATAAAAAAAAACATAGATTTAAGACCTTAAAAAAAGAGTTGCTCATGCTCATCGGACTGGAAAAGGTTGCAAAACCATCTGCCAGACTCATTTCAGACATTTCACATTCAAATACACTGGGTAAACTGGAGGAAATTGACCATTGTTTCCCTCCATATCTACGGGCTATTGGAAAAAATATACGGGATGGACGAGATCAAAATACAACCTTTTGATTTAAATAAAAAGTGCTATGTCTGGAAAAAGGAAAATACAGCATTCAAGCACAAGAACCAATTTAATTTATTTAATTTGCAAAATATGGGGGTGGTTGTATCATGGTTTGGGACCGTTTTGCTGCATCTGGGCCAAGACAGTTTGCTATCATTTTAAATTATAGCTCCAAATTGTAAAGTGTGTACCTGCTTTTAGGACTTTTGCCGTAAATCTGAATGTTTTAGGCTCTATTTATGTAGAAACAGAGAAAATTTAGGACTATGGGGTTCACAAACTAAAGCGCCACTGTGAATTCTGTGGCCGCTGTGAAGATGTTTGTGTGTAATTTTATGGTTGTAATCCAGTGCTTCTCACCTTCAGCTCGTACTCCTCCTTGGTCTCCAGTGTTTCACTGCGTGCGTCCTGCTTCAGTTCCACGTCTTCTTTGAAAGGCTGAGTGGAGGGAGAGAGGGAGACAGAGGGAAGAAACTAAACCATCAAAACACCACAAAACAAACACACACAAAGAGAGGAGAGGGAGAGAAGGAGGGAGAGAAGAGGAAAACACCACATCAGGTTGATCAGCAGAGGAAAAGAAAAGAAGGTAATGGAAGAATGCCTAAAAATGCTTCTGATATCAGCTTTCATATGAAATGCCTATTATTAGCATTAGATTTAAAAATGATCAGTAGAGTCGATCTCCCACTTACACCTGTGTTAGTTATCTTACACCACCCAGTACGTCTTAAGTAATATTTGTAAGAATATTTACGGACATGGACCGCTCTCATGTGCTTGGGCTTGCTTGTGGTGCCAGGTGTGTGAACTACAATCACTATTAACTGAATTATTATCTAAAATAGAGTTTATCCAAACTCTGCACCTGTTTTCCTCCTGAAATGGCATGGTCAGACTACAAATAGACCTATAAATATGATCTTTATTTAACTTTAAAACTTAATTCAAATGATTTTAGCATTGCTTGCCAATGTAACAATTAAACACATTTATAGTTGGGGATATTTAAAACGGAGTACATGTGCTAAAACCTACTTGTTTTGTTGGTGCACATCACACATGCTCATGTCATAATCACAAGCCTATACGTTAAACGCCAGATGTTGTATGAAAATTATGGCATTTCGTTTTCCGCAGCTCAACATGCCAATGAGTGAGAGCATCTGTTTCCATAGTGCAGTGACAGCGATATTTATATTTAAAGTTGACATTTTGTTCTGGTTTTAATCACAAGTTAAAATTACATATGTTACATATGTAATGCTTTGAGAATTTGGAGAGTTATTAAAGTACCCATTCCTTTATGTTATAAGTACATAAATACAGCAGCACAGATCAGAAAACGTTGGGACAGTATGGAAAATGCAAATATTTATTTTCAAGTTTTGCCTGGTAAACTTCATTTGTTAATAAAATCAACGACTGCATTCCAACCCTGCAACACATCCCCAAAATTTTGAATTCCAACTTTCACCTGTTTGTAATGTTGCCATTCCTCCATTTTTAGTTTAAAAGTTTGTCAATTCTCCCCACATTCTCTGTTGGAGACAAATCGAGGCAACAGGTAGATCAGACCAATACCTGTACCCACTTCTTCTGCAGCAATTACTTTGGAATGTGTGCAGCATGTGGTTTTGCATTGTCTTGTTAAAAAAATGCAGGAAAAGCTGTAGGAAAGATTCCGTTTATAAAGGCAGTTTAAATGTTTAATGTTGCCGTAAAATCTCACGGTACTATTTTTTGCATGAATGCTGCCACCAGACGTGTAACCAACCTTTGCCAAGGTCACTGACACAGCCACTTCTATTAGAAAACGTTAAGCTTCTTTGTTGCACAGTAATGCATTGAGTGGCATTTATTTTTCAATATAACTTTGTATTGTAGTGTTTGAAAAAGTAATGCCTTGCCCCTGTGGGTCTATCAGCTTTTGTGCTACCGTGCAGTCCATGGGACTGGTGGATCACGTCTTCTTCTTAGGTATATTAGACACTAAAATTTCTCCTGATTCATTGAATCGTTTAATGACATGATGCACTGTAGACGGAGAAATGTGTAAATCCCTTCCAATCTTTTTTTGAGGAACGTTGTTTTTAAACATTTATCATTTCCGCTCACATTTGTTGATAAACTAGATATCCTCTGCTCCTGTTTGCTCCTCAGAAAGCCTTTCTTAAAATGCAAAAGTGGATGTTTAGTATGAAATTAAGTTAATTAAGTAAGACCAGACAAAACAGCAATGTCTAGGGTTCACATTATCTGGAATTAGATAAAAAGCAAACCAAACAAAGACACAAAAGTAAAATAAGAAACTGTTTTATTGGCATTTTTCATACTGTAAATTTTTTTTCTCATTTGGGGTTGTCATATTAAAGTTAATTAGTTTTTTTTAAGAATAATAATCATGGACGTCCATGCGATTGTACATTGTTCAAATGGACATCAAGGAGCGCGTACCTAATAAATGTGTACAGATCATTATTGGTTCTCCTAAACAATTACGAATACCTCAATAGTAACACTTGCAGAAAAGTTCCCTACACCATCATCTACAATAATGTACAATTAAGCTGCATTCTTTATTCATCTGCTCATCAGCGGCAGTTAAGAGCAGGATGAACAGAACCCAGATCTGAACTCAGAACCTCTGACCACTGAGCTAACCCTTTCTCCTAAAGTGAATATATTCGATGCTCTGAATATTGTAAAGCCTTTTATTTGGAAGTGTGGAAAATAATATTGTGCATGAGTAGTTGCTTAGTTGCCACATACACAGCCACACAGAGACACAGACACACAGAATAAATAACCATACCATGCGAGATGCAGTGGCGACACTGGCTGTGTCTTCTTCTAGGCTTGGTGTCTCTTTGTTGACTGTCTCAACCTTGATGTCAGGCTTTAGTGCAACCCCTCGACGCCCTGCAAACAAAACCAACATAAGCTGGATCATCTCATTGAAGCAGCTTAACACTGTTCCTAAAAAGTTACATTAATGTATATACAGTTTATAAATATATACAGTCGATTCCGGTTAATGGGACCACATCGGGACATGATCGTTTTGGTCCTAATAACCGGCTGGTCCGATT
>JAVSBV010000067.1:608259-635431 GCA_033117975.1 Parotocinclus spilosoma | reverse complement strand
GAACGGCGCATGCGCGAAGGGGAACATTCAGTGCTTAAGCACCGCCCTCTGGCGGTCAGTAGGGATGAAATAGAACCTCCTCGGTCTGGGGCTCTATGCAAGATCTCATCTCGTGGGGTAAGGCTGATTCTGAAAGAGGTCAGGAATCGGCCCAGATCTACACGGGAGGACTAAGATGAAAAAGTACTCCGTCATGGATTGAAATGCACGCAAGGTTCCCCTACTCATGGCAGCAAATGTCCAGGCCTGTTTAAAGTTCCATCTGGATGATCCAGAAAAGACATGGGAGAAGGGCATGTGGTAAGATGAGACTACAATTGGTAAAATTTGGGATTGAACTCCACTTGTTTTTGGAGGAAGAAGGAGGATGAAACATTGTCCCAACTATGAAGCATGGGGGTGAAAACATCATACTTCGGGTGTGGTTTTCTGCGAAGGGGACAGGATGACTGAAACGTATTGAAGGGAGGGTGGATGGGGTCATATATTGTGAGATTTTGGCCATCAATCTCCTTCCCAGCCACAACCCATCTTCTATTATGGCATTGACCCGAAACACATAGCCAGGACAACTGGAGTGGCTCCATAAGAAGCGTTTCAAAGTCCTGAAGTGGCCTAGTCAGTCTCAAGACCTAATTTTGGAGGGAGCTGAAACTCAATGTTCTCCAGCAACAGACCCAAACGCTGAAAGATCTGGAGATCTGTATGGAAGCGTGGCCCAAAATCCCTCCTGAACTTGGTGAAGAACTACAGAAAATGTCTGACTTTTGTAAATGCAAGGTTTCTGTACCAAATATTAAGTTCAGTTTTTCTATTGTACCAAATACTTATTTTATACAATAAAATGCACATTAATTATTCAAAAATCATATATTGTGATGTTTTTTTAGATTCTGCCTTTCACAGTTGAAGTGTACCTACACTGAAAATGACAGACCTCTCCATTCTTTGTAGGTGGGAAAACTTAAAATTGGCAGTGTATCAAATATTTATATTACTGTATACTGTATATTACTAGTCCTGTTAGAACCTTGCATGAGGCTCCATGAGTGTATTGGTATATTTGAGTATATTTCAATCATATATCTGATGCATTTATGTATCATTTGCAAACAGTTTTCTTGTGAAAATAGCATTTAAATTAAATTGCAGTAACAACGAATCTGTTTTGAATCGAATTTTGTACGAATCAATTGATGTAAATGAAATGTACAAGACACATTTGTGAGTAGAATGTCATAAATCAATCATCTTGGTGTTGCTAAATATCTTGTCAGCTCTTAAAAAAAGAGGAGAAAAAAAAGTGTAATAAGAAGTGGCACTTTGAACACTAGAAGCGTTCTGTTTACAGTGCAGGTAAATGCAAAACTAAGACATGTTGGTTAGCAGAGCAAATGGTCACAGTTCAAGGAAAAAAAATAATTTGACATTAAAATTAGAGGCTGTAAATTCCACATTAAGGAAGTTAGGTGTTTTGTGATGCAAATCTAATAAAGAATGACATTTGAGTAGAAACATCGCTTAACTTAATGGCTGCTGAAGCATACAGGTTTTACTTTGTCTCTCAGCTCTGAAAAAAGCAAATCAGTTTTTACTCTATGAAGATTTACAACCTCAAACAATAAAAGGTTGGAATAGCATGGAAAATGCTAATAAATAAAAAAAAGTGTTTTTTACATTTACTCTGACTTTGATTTCATTGCAGACAGTAAAAACCGGTTATTTCATTCTTTGTTTGCTCATCTTCATTTAATTTGTCCATAAACATCAATTTCTGCATCTCAGGCTTGCAACACATTCCAATAAATAGTTGGGATGGGGGCAAATGTAGAGCTAGTAACGAATAAAAAAATAATAATGATAGACAATTAATCAAAATGTGATTTTAATCATGATTTGGTACAAAAGAAGATTAAAGGAAATGTTGAGTCTTTGATGAGAAAAGATGGCCAGAAGATCTCCAATCTCTGGCAACAAATGTGTGAGAAAATGATTAAGATGTTTAAAAACAATGTACCACAAAGAAAGATTGAAGGAGAATTGCATCTCTGTCTACAGTGCATAATGGAATTTAACCATTCAAGGAATTTCAGTGCATAAAGGCCAAGGGTGCAAGCTTAATCTGCATGGCATCCAGAACTATTTAACAAGAGCTGATAGAATCAAATGGGTAAGGAATTAAATGTAGCTTTTCCAGGCACAACACTACAGTTATATTCATATATACCACTTAAAACTTTACTGTGCAAAAAAGAAGATTAATGTTAACCATGTCCAGAAGCAGTGGCAAACTGGATCTCTGGGATGGACCATCATACAGTGGAAACATGTATTGTAATCATATGAATCAGCATTCCAGATCTTCCAGATTTTGTTTGTTTTTTCAAAAAATAGACGCTTTGTGCTCAGTACAAAAGACGAAAAGGACCATCCAGGATAATCAGTCCAAACACCAGGGTCTGTCATGGTATAGACCTGTGTCCGTGCAAAAGTCGGCATTAATGCTGAAAAGTACACTGAGATCTAAAGCAACATATGCTGCCTTTACGATGATCATGCAAAACCACATAGTGCACACATTACAAAGCCATGGCTACAGAAGAAGAGAGTACAGGTCTAACTGGTAAGCCTGCAGTCCTGACCTGTCCCCAATAGACAATGTGTCCAAAATCTTTCAACAAAAAATGCAACATTTAATCTCTTGGTATCCTCTGTGCCAAAACATCTTTAGGTGTGGTAAAAAGGAATGGCAACATATATAATGCTTTACTGTCCAAACTTTGTTTGGAATGATTTGCAGGCCTGAAATGCAGAAATGGATGTTTTTTAACAAATAAAGTGAAGTTTACCAAACAAAACATGTAATATCTCAAGTTCAAACTTCCTGCAATGAAATCAAAGTGTAAATAAATGTAATAATCCCTCTATGTGTTTGCTTTTATGTGCATGTTCCATACTGTCTCAACCTCTGATTTAGTTTTCTAATCAAAGCCAAAGCCAGTTGTAAAGCTGAAGAACACAGCTTCAGTAAGCAAAACTAGTCAGAGAGCAACAGAAGAGGCTGTTGCTTGACTACAAAGATCGGTGCGACTTGTCAGTATAGTGATAGCTTGAACACTGCATTGAGGGATGACTTGTATAAGGCATGCATAATGAATGTACTCTAAAGGAACTCCTCGCATAAAAAGACCAAGCACGACAGAGCTGGAATCTCCACGGAATGTGGAATCTGCTGTAATGTAAAATGTCTTCTCAGAAAAAGACCTAGTGTTTTTTTTAGTTGTTTTTTTTTTCACTTGAGCACATTTGTTGTAGACCACCAGGGGATGGGCTTGAACCTGGGAGTGAGAAATCCAGTCATAATCCGATTTCTGCAGTTGTCTGATTCACAAGTGGTTGTGTAAACAGCATACTCCGATTTCCCAGATCAGATTAAAGTCTTAAAAATTGGAGTATGAAATCTGATAAAGAGAGCAGGAGTTTATGTCATTGGATTTCTCAGCACATGTAACCCATTGGTGGGAGTTTCTCAGTCCTGCATGCATGCTAGTGTAACCCAGGACTAGACCTTTTTCCATTTACCTGTGCCTTATTTTATTGTGGGATCTGGTAATTAAATGGAATTAAACCCAACAAGTATGTGACAAATAAAGGGATACGAGTGAACTCAGTGACTCAGTCAGCCTTCATGGCCCAGTGACTTTTTGACAGCACCCACAAGAGGGGTGCGCCTTACTAGTTAAAAAAAATACGGAAATGAACAAAGATTCGCTCATTTTGCCATCTGAGACTTGATTGTCAGTAAAAAGACTCCAACCTCCAAACTCTATTTGCTACCACATCATGCAACAACACACCTGTGCACTCCATGTGAGGATCTCTTAAAGAGACAGTACTTCTATTACTGCCTGGTACAGTGGGTGAGTGACAAACGCATGGTTGGCATCAAACTGGGTGGATAAACCATAACTGGGACAAAAATCTTGACTGAAAAATTCGATGATAACCGAATTGTACGATAACCAGAACAAACCAAAAGTGAGGTTCCAATGCACTGTTATAAAGAATTAAAATTTTGCAGATGTGCCCCCTAGCGGGCTCACAGATGGGCCCAGAGAATAAAACACTGAACTGCATCAACTATTCTTAACAAACAGTTCAGCACACTAACTCACATTTCTTACATCTGGTATGGACTACCTGCATACTGATTTCCAACCATCTACATGCAACCATCAGCCAGAGATCTCATACTGGACACAGCTGTCTTCTATTATTGTTTACATATGCCATACCTCCACAGCAATTTACTAATATATAAAAACTAAATATATTTAAGATGTAAAATAACAGATTCTATTACAGAAAATTCACTTAACAAAACAACTTCACAAAACAACTCCATAACACTGTTGAACTGCAGATAAAATGTCAATAAAGTCCTTTTTTGGCTCCTTGTATCATCACAAGCATTCATTCGTATTCAATTGGTATCCGGAACATAAGGTTCTTTAGCTGTTAGGGACTAACACAACCTGTTATTCCCTGCAACTCCTTTGGAGAATTCAAATAAGGGCGGGCTGCCATAAATCCTGCGGTATTTACTGGTCTGGAACTTCTATATTCCCATCGGTGAGCTGTCTTTTTTTACCCTGCAGAATGAGACTTGAATCAGGTGTATCCAGGCACATCAGCTTAACACCTCTTTAAGCCAATAGTACTACATAGGGCTATCCAATGAGAAGCCACATTTGCTGAGGGGGTGGGGAGGGGGATAAAGGGCAGAGCATATTTACATTTACAGCATTTAGCAGATGCCCTTATCCAGTGCTACTTACAACTCATAAAGTCTTAGAATTCAAGCAATCATGGTTTAAGGGTTTAAAACCTTTCTTAAGGACCCAACTATGGCAACTTAGCAGAGGACGGATTGGAACATCAGGTCCACAGTCCAGTATTTTAACCGCTAGGCTACCGCAGTCCCACACAGAACACACTGCAGCCTAAGAGACTTATTCAGGTCTGTTTATTCAAAGATAATATTTGTATAACTGAAATTTTATAACCTATACACTCTTGATTTATAGTGAACGGATTGTTTTTAATTTGTATTTTTAGAGGTTATGGACACTTTGGAGACTCTTAGTGACAAAAACTGTGTAGCTCTAAAAAACTGTAATGTATCTGTTCCAAATATTGGATTAAAATTTACAAGTCCCTGGTGAAACATGAAATATAAATCATGGATAATTTTTCATCCCCAGCATCCACACAAACTTTATAAACCACCAAAATAAAAGGCTTTTTGTTTGTTTGTTTGTTTTGAAAACAATTTAAGTCCTGAATGATCATTTTTCTATGTGTAAAACGTACTACTGTTACAATGTAATAGTGTAAATAGCTTAAAAATGAGCTTAAACTTGGATCTGCATGAAGGGGTAGTTAGTACAGAATGCTGCAGCCAGAGTTCTAACTAGAACTTAAAAATATGATCATATCAACCCTGTTTTACTTACACTTTATTGGCTTCCTGTTTATCCCACATTGAGTATAAACTTCTCCTATTAACGTATAAAGCTCTAAATGTTCTCGCTCCACAATATCTTACTGAGCTGTTAGTATATTATAATCCACCTTGCCAACTTCCATTAAGTTTTACAGGTGGACTAAAAGTTCCTAGAATAATAAAAGTTACAGTGGGAGGCAGAGCTTTCTCCTACAAAGCCCCCAAATTATGAAACAGTCTTCCGATAAATGTTTGCTACTCAGACAGTCTCAATGTTTAAATCTAGGATCAAGACTTATTTTAATCAAGCATTAGGCCTGTAGTTCTAGTCCTTTATATGTAAAGGTACCAAAGATTATGTCTAATTCATTTCCTCTTTCTGCCCTCTGTCCTTTTTCTGTCCTCACTCCAATAGTGACCCTGCTGTTGGAGATGATATCAGACGGAACGACCAGACATGCTGAAAATGCTCACTCTCCCATCTCTACATACAAATATTGCATGTTTTCATGTAAATGTTTTATTATAGAATGTTAATTATGTTTATTACCCAAAAGAGGATGGGGTTCCCTTCTGAGTCTGGTTCCTCTCAAGGTTTCATCCTCTTAATCTCAGGGAGTTTTTCCTTTACACTGTTGCCACTTGGCTTGCTCATTAGGGACAATAGAATCCAAATTGTGACAATGTTTATGTGTCAATGTAAAGCTGCTTTGTGACAATATCTATTGTAAAATGCGCTATGCAAATAAAATTGAATTGAATTGATTGCATAGTAGAAATCTGATTATTCCCTTAGCCATATAAACCCAGAGCATTCCCATTATCTGATTACCAAAGTGTATGTAAACTCATTTATCAGATTACTGACAAAATCTGATTACTGCATGTAAACACACTCAGTGTTATGAGATGTTTGCTCCATCAACACTCTCTTGGAGTGGTAATACAGAAAAACATGGGAATTTTAAACAAAGTACCATCGAAAAAAGGGATTCTTTCAAAATGAAAACTCAAAGCTGGCAAAAAAAGGCCAAATGGGGCATCAACATCAAGTATATTTTGCTTTTCGATCCTCTCAAAACCATCTTATTCTTCTCTCTGAACAAATTTATGAATACCACCCTGAATATCACACTGGTTATACCATTAATCACAGGAAGGTGCTGATAACTGGAACTCCAATAAAGTCCAAAGTGTTCCCATGAAATTGTGTTCCCAGTACATGTCAAGCCAGTTTGCTCTACACGCCCCTGTCCTCCTGCTGGTCAGAGGTAATGGTGTAGTTTTCAAGTATAGTGTTCACCTTTCCCTGCCTCTGCTGTTCAGAGATGGTAGTGCAGAATTTGCTCAAATGGCAAACCTTTGCTTACCAGTACTGATCAGAGGTGGTGCAGTTTGACCCATTACAGAAGCGCCCCTCCATATACAGGGTATTGATCCGAATGTTAATGTGTGGCATGGATTGGCATGGAGCTATTGCAAGAGAGGTGCAGCAAGGCAAATAAATGCTGTTACATAGTAAACATGTCAAATAAATAACGCAAGTTACTAAATTCCACAGTAAAACTGATGACTCCACGTACTGTTTAGGTTCAAGTGTCTGGTACCAGGTGCGAAAACTTCTAAGCATATCGGATTTTCCCCCATAAAAAGTGTAACATTTTGTGCTTGTTAATGTGTCTTAGACATGTCATGGAGGTCAAATAAACAATTCACATTTGTCTGTAAAAAAAAGTGTCCCATTTCACAGGTTACATTTTAATGTAAAGGGCTATTCTATCAGTTTGCCGTTTTGTAACTGATGCTGTTGGGGGGGTTGCACTTGAAAGATGGACTCACATAAAACAATAAGACCTTCCCATGGGGGCATCTGCAGGGTTGGAAAGTGAGTCCAGGTCCATTAATCTTAGTGAAGGCTCCTCAGTAAGCGTTTTCGGGAGACACTTTTTTAAAGCAAACATCATCTTAAATGTCATATTTGAATCTGTTTTTATTGAAATGTTCACTTTTGTCTGGAAAGTATTTCTCTTCATGTCATACAGAACAGCAATATACTTAACTAAATTAAATCAAATACAATTTCAGAGACAGATAAACACTAGATAAACACTTTAAGTAACTTTATTTGATATGATTAGGCAAAGTTTTGAATCTAACTTAAATGCTGATGGTTTACCATTTACTGTATTATTATTAAATTGGATAGAGAAACCTTACCTAGCCTAGTCTGTTAGATAAACACGGGTCATTCACCTGGTCCCAAAGGGCCGGGCATTTCAAGATTTATTCTATGGTGCTTGCATGATTTCCCTGATCTTAGGTATTAGGCAGAATGCTTTAAAATAAATTCGGGACTAATGCAATTATGATAACTAGCTACAAATAACATAGCAATTCCAATCAGGTACAAATCTTTACTATTACAAGATGTATATACTATAAATCCATTTATTATCTAGAACCAACAGTGCAACAACAAAAACACTCTTAGGGCTAAGAAATGAAAAAATCTCTATATAACAAACAATCAGGCTATAGCCTTCAGTTGAATTTGCTTCTACACTGTTCACCAAAATACAGGGATATTTCATTAGGGCATATTTAACTATGAAATATCCCCTAATTTATGTGAGCACTATACGTGTTCACTACACCTACATATTATGCAAGTCACTCAGTAGCACCCCGACACACACGGACACCCACACAGGCTTTTAAATAGAACAAATGTAGCATATGGTGCAGAGTTCAATCTCTGTCTGAACAGAGTCTGATCATCCTGTACTCTCCATTCACAAAGTTGGCAGACCTATCAATGAGGTAGCCATTTGATGAATGATGACAATTAAACATTCAGGTCACACTCTCCTCTAATAACAGTCATTTTGCTAAAAGGGTTTTTACTTCAGCAATGTTTTAACTATGAGAATGATCTTTTTCCACCCCCAATAGTGTAGATTACATAACTGAATAATAATGCAGTTATGCAAATTGGTGCAGATACAGCATTTATGACTTACTGACACAGGCCCAATAATTCGCTGACAAGTTGAATTAGCTGTGCTTGTGCTGTAAAAACCTTTAGATCAGGACAGCAGGATTTGGGGTAAGAAAACCTTGTCACATGGTGTTTAGACCATAGCAACAACTTCAGCACAACCCTGGCAACACAGTTTAACTGTTGATTAATAGTAGGTCTCCTTTTCCACCCATCCTGCAAAGAAAACAGAGGAGATATGATGAATAACTTTTGTGACTAGTTTTGGGTTGGAGTTCTTGTGATTAAACAAGGTTACAAGAACATCCTGCCTCAGTGATACACTACATGGTCAAAACTATGTGGACATCCAAGCATAACATCAGCATATGCTTGTTAAACATCTTATTCCAAACGAAGTGGCATAAATCTGAAGTGGATCGTTCTTAGCTGCTATAACAACTTCTTGTTCTGCTTTCATCTTTGAAAAGGCATTCAATTAGATTTTGGAATACGACTATGGGGACTGACTCACTCAAGCATTTATTACATCAGGCACTGATGCTGCTGAAATCAGAACTCTGGCTTTGCTGGCCAGTCAAGAAAGATGTCTTAAATTGTATGACCTAGCTTAAGAACCCAACTGTGGCAGCTTGACAGAGGTCAAGAGTCCAGTACCTTAACCGCTAGGCTACTACAGTCTCTATGTCCCTATGTAGTATAGTCCTTAATAATGCTGATGTGCATATTCTCTCTGTTATTTTATTCAATGTTTTATTTTTATGTTAATAGTTTCCTAGGTTGTGTTTTTTGAATGATTACTACAGACTTATTTGAGTTCATAAATTAGTATAATTCTAAAAATTTTACTGTTTTATGTAGCACCTTGGTCCTGGAGGAACATTGTTTTGTTTCACTGTATACTGTACACCACTATATGGTTGAAATGACAATAAAACCACTTGAACACTTGAATATTTAAATACATATAAGCCACCCATCTTCGAGCTTCGGTCCTCCCAAGGTTTCTTCTTTATAACTTTCATGAAGCTTTTCCTTTCCACTGTTGCCCTAGCCTTGATAAATCTGGGATTGGCCGTAGACATTTACAAACACTTTAAAATTGTTAAACTTTTTTGAGACAAGGTTCCATTGTAAAAAGGATTATAGGAATAATCTGACTTGGGCTGAATTTCTTTCCATTTGGGCTCTTAAAGGTTATTCGTTATTTCTCTCAGGGAGTTTTTCCTTGACACTGCTAGCTCTGGCTTGCTCTTTAGGGATCTAGAGCTACTAAAGTTACTTTGAAACTATAACTATTTCTATTATAAAAAAGACTACTGAAATCAACTGAACTTCAACTTAATTGGACCTAAGATCAGTTGGTTGTCATCAACAACAACTCCAGACCATAACCCTGTCCCCCAACAATCTATACAGTTGGCACTATGCATTTACAGGTACTTCAAAACCCATATATATCTATCAAACTGCTAGATGGTTAAGTGTGGCACATTCCTGAGAATGCATTTTCACTGCTCCAGTGAAAGTAAACGACTCCATCCAACGCTTGGCATTGCACATGGTGATCTTAGAAATGCGTGCTTGTGCTTAGTGATGGAAACCAAACCCCTGAAACTCTTGATAAACTGCTCTTGGGCAGGTATTGCTTGCAGAAGAAACAGGGATAAACAAGTGTTGTAAGTAAGACAGACCATTTGCTCAAAAGGGCTGGATATGTACAGTGCCTACAAAAAAATCCCCACATGCATTTGAAATCATATTTTGGCAAATCAAAACCCATTAAAAGTGTTGGAAAAGTGATCAGCCTCCTGATTTAATAATCCTTAGAGCCACCATTTGCTTTAATTGCAGCCACCAGTCATTTTGGACATGCCTCTACCAGCTTTGCACCTAGATTAGGCGATATTTACCAATTCTTCCTTGCAGAATTGTTCAAGTTAGTTTTTGTGGTAAACAGCACAGGACTCTTTCTACAAATCTATGCCAGGGCACTAACTTAGAAACTCAAGTATATTCACATTCTAAGCCACTGTATTGTTTTTTTTGTGGCTTAGGATCATTGTCAACCTGGTAGTTGACCCACCACCTGCCCACCTTCACCTGTCTAGCAGAGGCTGCATGCTTTCCTCAGTAATTTGAGTGTACTTGGCAGCAATTTTCCCTTCAATCCTGACCAACTGCCCAGTCTCCACTGAAGAAAATCACACACAACCTAATGTTGCTCCACAGTTAAGTACAGGTTGGTGTGCTGTGTTTGGTTTTCCCCAAACATGCCGCTTGGATTTAAGTCCAAAAGTTTCAGCCTTGATCTCCTCTGACCCTAAATCCCTTTACTGCAGAAATACAAACAAGAATCGACATGGAACTTTTACAAAAGTGGCTTTCTTTCTTGACATACAGGCCAGTTTTGTGTAAAGCTTGGGAGGGTGTTATCACATGCATAGACTGTTCATAAAAAATTGTATGTGCTTCAAAGTTGCTTCCTTCATCAAATATCTTCCTTGCTCGGTCATCCGGTTTGGAGGGATGGCCCACTTAAGCAAGATGTTGGTGGTACAAAACACTTTATACTTCTTAATAATGCTCTGAATGTCCCTCTGAGGGACATTTACAGCTTCTGAAAACTTTGTGTAACCTTCTACTAACCTGTGTCCATCCTAACGTTATCCCATTTTGCTAATTACATTTTAATAGCCCGTCAGAATTATTAGATGTCATTTTGCTTATTTGAAACAAAGTAAAGTTAGAAAAATAGGTTTCATTTGCAGGCTGTACTGAGTCGAAAGGATTTTGACAGGCTATAATGGTTTTCTATAGGCACTGTATGTGAAATTGAAATCAGACACTCATGTTGGACAGTGCATTTTGACTTACAGTTTCAATTAACCTCAGTGGTGTCTGATGGTGTTAGAGACAAGGCTCATTGGAAGCTAACCATGAAGTTGGCAAACCACTGCTTTCTGGACTGGACAGAAAATCCTGACCTGGTGTGTTTTGGAGGTAAATACCGTACTTAGAGTCACTGATGTTTTTAGTATAACCCATTCTGTTGCCACTGTTTATGTAAGTGACATAATACAGGAAAAGATGACAATCCTGTACTCAATACCTGGGTCATACACAGAAACCCTACATCCATGATAACCTCTCTATGTTGCTGTGATCGCTTAAAATCCAATCAGCAACTCATTCGTATTATAAACCTGTTAGCAGTGAGTTAGTTTGTGTGTTTTTTAACATCGGTATCATCATCAGTGACAATTTCAGTGACTCACACAAGGTTACATTAAGACTAGTTAAATATATAGCTATATATTGAAGTTATATATACAAGTCAATGAGTATTCAATTTAAGGTATCATGCATGTCTTTGGACATGGGAGTACCCGAAGTAAACCCACGCAGCCACAGGGAAGACATGCAGACTCCACACAGGCCAATCCAACTTGGGATTGAACCCAGGACCTTCTTGCTGTGAGGCGGCGGTGCTACCCACCGAGTCACTGTGTCGACCAAGCATTGCATGTGGCTGAAATAATAATTAACCACACTAACGAGATCTGGTGTCCACAGATTTTGGCCATCTAGTGCATGAATGTTTGCAGTGGGTTTGGCTAAAATAGTCAAAACCCAGTACCTACATGGGAGCTCCGAATAAAGGAAAGGGAAAAAAAATCTTATATTTCTAACCTCCTGGATTTCTTCTCAAAATAAATTTGCGGATTTCATCATAGACGAATATAAGCAAACTGTAGGGAAATGCACAAAACCACCAGTAGATCCTACAGAAAGAGAGAGAGAGAGAAAGAGAGAGAGAAAAAGAGAGAGAGATAAAGGCTTAATTCAATTTATAAGGTAGTAGGTACGATATTTTTCAGGTCACTTTAACCCACAATAAGGATTTTGAATGCTATGATAGCTTTTTGATATAAGGTGCTCAGGCCTACGTTTTACCTACACACAACGAATATCTTACTTGAGTGGGTACATGCGCAAAGCAATATCCATTCCAGGGCAGTAGGACAGAAAGGCAGCGAGTGCAGTCTCAGCAAACAGGCCAAAGATCAGGATTCGATTCCTGCCAGACAATTTTATGGGAAACCATCAAAAATTAAGTTAATATTTTTTCTTTCATAATTCCTCCTTTCGTTAAGGTTCTGTACTTATTTGAAAAATATTATCTTTATTATATCTTATATTATCTCTATTATGTTATCTGTCTTCCTTCTGCAAAGAATAGAAAATCTTACACACACAAACCTCATGCCCTGCTGGAAAAGGGAATTTCTGCGTGTTTTGCAGATGATGAGGTCGGCCCACTGCACCACCACAATGCTCACGAAGAAGGACGTGTGACAGGTGAACTCCACGATCTTGCGTTGCTCATATGTCTGATACCAAGACAAGTATAAATGTGAAAGGCAGCATAAGTATAAGAATAACTTTATTATTTGTCACGTCTGACCTTGTTCAGAGCAGCTTCTCTGACAAACACTACAGCAACTACTAAAGTATTCATTTGTAATGTTTTTTTTTCTAATTCCTCCCAATTTACTATTTAGGGATATTCACAGTAATTATACAAAATACAGTAATGTAATCTACAATGGATTGGGTTGTCCTTGTCCTGAGCCCTGTGCTGCCAGCTGGGCACCAGCTTTTCTGTGACTCATAAGAAACTTATATACACTTATATAATTATAAGTTAAAGAGAATAGGTAAGGAGGGGACAAACAAAGCAGTACCACTTACAATAGGACAGGCACGTACACTTTACAGCTTGTTGCAAAGAAGAAGCAGAAAGTCATCCATACAAACAAGTAGCTTACGGTACCCAAAAGTCTCTAAACATACCAACCGTGTAAGAACAGTCAATAGGCCAACACGAGATAAAGAGCAAGCGACCAGTAAGGCAGTTTTACACACATACACAAACATATACACATCTGGATTTGCAGTGTTGATTGGCTGTTTAACGAGCTGTTTACAACCACAATATCCAAAGGTAAAAGACAGATTTCCTTTCATAATTTATTTTAACTTTAAGACCTTGATCGCTAAAGTGAACAAACTTTGATTGAATGGTCATTAAATGGCACATATCTGTACTATTTTTTAGAAATAGCTGAATGAGTTGTTAACTCATGTACCAGACGTGTGGCTTTGGTGTCTCTACATGACATGTGCAGTTGCACTAAATGAGCAAAGCCATACAAGAAGTGTCAAAAATTGTCCATCACCTTCAGCAAGTCTGTTCCCTATAGGCTAAACGTTCTTTCTCTATACATACATATAAGATGCTGGACAATATGTATAAAGTAGGTTTGTTTGTTTAATGGATTTACTTAATGTTACTTTCAGAATAAATGTCTATGTAACGACAGACAAGTTTACATGTAATCAATTAACCCAACGCATGTATTTTGGACTGTGGAAGGAAATTACTATTGGATTATATTGTTTGATACCCATTGCTGTCCATAGCTGTCCTCAAGATCATTGACATTACGGTCATCCCAGTCCAGACGCACCCCCAGAAGACTATGGGGCAGAAAACCATTCTCTGCCAATATCACAAAGTAGGTGAAGAACCCTGCCAGTGCCTGGATCATACCTGTATTTACACACACACACACACACACACACACACACACACACACAGACACAGACACAGACACACAGACACACAGACACACAGACACACACACACACACACACACACACACATTCCTGTAGTGAGATGTAGTATATTCTCAGTAGGTGTCCCTTCTGGCTTTGAGTGCTGAGACAGAGGGCAATAAGAAGCTTTAGATAAAGATCACCCTCAGTCCACAAACACAACAGTTGGGTGGCCCATTTGGGACCACTGGGTACCACACAATGAGTGTTCACAGACACGCGCACACACTTGCACACAAACAGTCTTTATATTGTTATCTTTATAGGGATTTTCCACTGACTTGTGTATATTATAGTATAGACTATTTAACTGCCCCTGTGGTGCAATCCAAATGTCTGAGGCCACCAGTGAAATGTTTCTATTTTACATATTTTTTACTTTTATAAGATTTATAAGATACATTTATAAGATATATTATTTCTTTATATATGTTCCCCCTTTGCTGTAATGTGTACTCAAGGTGCATGGACTCCATAAGTTTGTTGAAAACATAATATTATATGTTATCCAATAGCAGTATAGATATTTTGACTATTTGTTTTTCTGTAGTTATTATTCAAGGGGTCATAAATGCAGCATACTCCAGTTTAGACATCAGATTAGGAAAGCTTGATTTTAACTCACTAACTGGATGTACCACGTTTGCCAGTTCCACTTTTCTACTTTTCAAATTGTTTCCATAGACTTTGTTGTCTGTTAACTCACAGATTCTGGCTATCCCGGAAATAAACGCCATGCCAGGTAATTGGCTATCAGACAATCTATGGAGACTCAGATACAGAAACACATCATATTTTCAGAAAAATTAAGTCTAAAAGTATTCAAGTCTGACGTTTATTTCACATCTTTTTGTTAGTTTATTGATTGGTTGCAAAGTAGAGATCAAATTATCACCTAATTTATGTGCCTTAGTGACCGTGGAATTGTGAAAAGTGCTATAGAAATGTGACTTCTTCTTTAAATTTTTTTTAAAAATTATTATTATTATTATTATCATCATGTAAACCTGGACGTTTCTCATTATGAAATTCCCATTCCCATTGTGAAATGTTCCCAAGATTGTAAGAAATAAGCACTTATTTTTGGTGTGCTGCCATATTTCAGAGCATAGACAATTATTGGCCTAATTCGGTTCAGAGACTTTATATATGCCCATATATGTATGAATACAGTGAGTAATATACAAAGAAAAACCTTACACAAAATGTCACCAGAATATGCACATAGACCTACCCTCAGCCAGAGTGTCGTCTTCGTCCTCTCCGTTTAAGCCCGTTTGCGCCTCGGATTTACCGTTCAGGCTGGAGATTGAGATCTGTCCGTTCTTCTGCAGCTCCTACATTGTGAAAACAACATTCATTACAACCTGATTCAACCTCCTGCACTTTTCACTCCCTCAACCCATCATGTAAACCTTATGTGTACCTGATAGCTAAGCTCATATGTGGTGATGGGCAAGAAACTGTATATACATGCTCGACTAAAGTCATTATACAGTCCTTAAACCAGGGCTACACTAGAAATATCTGTACATCCAGTCTGAATGTTCATTATAAAATACAGTAAATACAATATATGCCATAAATTTGTGAACAAATAATATGAGGTATTAGTACTGAGTTGCCCCCTTTGCGGCCACCCAAGGAAGATGGGTCCCGTTTTGAGTCTTGGTCCTCCCAAGGTTTCTTCTTTCTATATTCAGGGAATTCTTCTTTGCCACTGTCACCATAGGCTTGTGCAATTGGCCTTTTAAGATAATATAATATTGTAACGCTGCTTTGAGACAATGTACAATTGTAAAAAGCACTATATAAATTACTTTGACTTGACAACAACCTTTAGTCTTCTAAAAAGCATTGTACTAGAATTTCGAACATAACTGTAAGGACACTGACATTGTGATATACAGTTAGCCTTGGCAATCCAATTAATCTAAAAGGTCAATGGCTCAATGTCTAAGTTCAAGTTCTTAATGAAAGCTGGCCAACCATTATTTTATGGACTTAGAATCAGTATGCCGTTTGGTACACCCCATAATACTGCCAATATTTATTTATGGAGATTCCATGTCTGCTTCATATTATGAACCTTTTATCAGTTACTTCAGCTGAAATAACAGATATAATTACAAGGGATGTCTACATACTTTTAGTCGTATAGCATATATAAATATACGTATGAATTATCAAAATAAATCATCAAAATGAAACCATGTGAAATATCGTTGTTCTGCTAGTTGAAAGATAATAAAAGCCTTTCCATCCAACTAAATTGCATTGTAGTTGAACATCGTTCCCCAAATGTGCTCTGAAGAAAGGTTTTTTATAAAATAAGTCTAATTTTAGTTCTGAAGTGTAAAATCCCAGCTAAAGAACCCTGGTGTTGTGATCTCCTGGATAAAGTGGTATGTATAAGAGTTTAGGCTCCGGATCCTGTGGAGATGGTAACGTTCCAGTCATGTTTTTAGCAGTAGCTCTGACAGATTTATGAGAATTTTGGTTAACAGCCTGTTTCACAGAATGTAATGTGGTTGTTAAATGCTGCATACCTGTAGCTCTAATAGCACCGTTAGTTGTGGTAGCATACTAAAATGTGTTTGGTGTTTACTATGGATTTTAATTTTTCATTTTGATAGCTGTATAAGTGCCTCATGCATCAATGTATGGAGCAATGCAAAGCTGGTGCTTCACTCATGGCTTCAACAATAACTGGCAGGCAATGGGAAGTCTGGAAGAGAGTTTTAAAATTGCATTTCTTATACAGATTTTTACAGAGAGCCTCGACTTCATCTATTCGAAGTCCCTGTCAAAAGCATGTTGGAAGTGAAGCATAAAGTAGACTGTAGTCCTTTTTAATTCTCGTGTGTTTTCCTTCGATCTGCCCTCTTGTCCTTTCCCTTGGCAGCTTTTCTTACACTGACACACTGCCTTCGCAGCTTTGGCTATTCTCCCAGCTGAAGGCATGGTCAAAGCACTCGGTGTTTCTCTTTTACTCACGTTCGCCAGAGAATGGCTAATCAGACTAATGGACCAGGCCCGGCTCCAGAAGGATGAAGTCTCTTAAGAAGATCAACAAGGAGGGGCATCACCCACTTTAACAAGGGTTTTCCATATTTCTGTCTTCAGTCTGCTCTTAAATAAGGACGTTTTCCACCACACATAACTTCAGTCTCATGGCTGTTCACTACTACATGGTTTCAGTAACAAACACTGCATAAAATAAAGTTTATCTTCAAAACAAACACTTGTAGTCAAAAGATTCTGCCCTGATCAAGTTTCCTTTATCAACTGTACAAACAAATACTCTCTTATTGTGAAGTATCCAAAAGCATCAACAGTTTAATCACAAAGCGGTGGGTCACACAAGCTAATAGACTATAGAGTGCTAAAGGGCAAACACCTGGCCTCCTCAGCACTCTATACTGGGGGCAGGATTCTCTAGGTACCTCACGATTTAATTTGATTCATACGGCTGAAATGAGATTAAGTAACAAAGATCAATGCATATTGGTGCATCTTTTGTTTCTATACCAGATTTTTATTTTCTCAAACTGATTCCATGAGTTCGGTTTTGGTTTTATTTTAGATTGCGAAGATCGATGTTTTAATAATGTTGGCCTTACAATGAATAACTTTTCAAGTGATTACACTGTCGTAAACAAATGTACGTCGGAATAAAATCATGTCTTGCTTGAGTTGCATCATGCCCTCTGCACCTAGATAGTTTTTTAAAATGTATTTCTTATTTAATTTGATTTTTCTTGTCTTGACGTTCCAATAAAGTAAACTGTATATTTTGGCTTGGCTCACAAATATTAACATGAATATTGTCAACAACCAACAGATGAGATTCTCTCTGTATGTCTGTCTGTCTGTGTGTGTCTCTCTCTCTCTCTCTCTCTCTTTCTCTCTCTCTCTCTCCCTATTTCTGTCTTTCTTTCTCTCTTTATCCCTCTTTCTGTCTCTCTCCCTCTCTGTCTCTTTCTGTCTGTCTGTCTGTCTCTCCCCCTCTGTCTCTCTCTCGCTCCCTCTCTCCCTCCTTGTCTCTCTCTCCCTCTTTGTCTCTCTCTCCCTCTCTCTCCAGGAAATTCTGCGTATATATGGATGCCATAGATAAATTCGAATTTTACAATTCACTAGTTGTAAAACTACAGGTATCTCACCAAATTGCTTACTGTGCTACATTTATTTCCAAATGGATTTGGGCTATTAACTTTTTTAGTTTTGTATATTTTTCAGAAATTACTGAACGCCAAAGTATTATTACAGTTTTTCTCAATTGCTAAATCACTAAACCATGTTGTCTGAATCAAATGCTCAGTGACCTGAACCCATTTAATGAAAGTCACAACCACTCAAAATTGATCACACATGTGGCAAATAACATGAAAAAACCAATATAAGGAGGCCCGGAAATGTGGAAATGTGTCTTGGTAACTGAGAAAAACTGTAAAAGTATGTCAAATTAAAACACTGATCTAATACAAAAATGTAACACCATATAAAATAAAGAAATGTGCCGTTTTCGGTTGATCTTAAGAAACAATTGCGGTGCTTAAGAAGGCACTTTCTTTATTTTACAACCTGTGTAGCCAAGTATGCCTTACATTATTTACTGATTGATTAGGTTAATTGTGTGCTTTCAAATGTTTTGAAATAATCTCAACCAGACTGTAGTTACAGTTTTGCAAATAGTGACCATACAAGATCCCCAGCCTTTGT
The DNA here is from genome assembly GCA_033117975.1 of Parotocinclus spilosoma. Classification (NCBI taxonomy): domain Eukaryota; kingdom Metazoa; phylum Chordata; class Actinopteri; order Siluriformes; family Loricariidae; genus Parotocinclus; species Parotocinclus spilosoma. Next base: position 616,523 of record JAVSBV010000067.1, on the reverse strand, counting down.
AAAATTATGGTCTATGACTATAAAGACGTCTTTAGATGTCAGACTATAGTTCATTAAAAAGAGTCTTTTTAAAATCATTTAGCATATGGTTAGGATGACATTTTGGCATAACTAAATATCGATAACATTTCGAGATTGTATGGTGTATCGTGGCTCCAATGTTATTATAGAGTTTGTAATTCATGTTGCTCTTTCCCAATTGGATGGGAGCTTTTTTTATGTGCTAATGGCACAAACTGTTCACCACTGCACCTCTGCACTTCCGAGTTCTGCCTATTGTGTTCCATCAACATTACATTATCAATTCGAAAACATAAAAAAAAAAAAAAATTGACAAATGCAGATCGACCAATTTCATTTTTAGGATGGACATCAGGATTGTCCATGTTCATACTGCATCAAAAAAATCGATTCACCCCCCACCCCCCACACCAAGTTCCAAACACAAACCCAACAAGTCCCAAACACAGCATAAGAGTTTCTCTGGCGCTTCACAGACTGGGTTTCCTTTGTGGGCTGTAGTGGTGCAAAGCTCATCGTCATCTCTGAAGTAATGAATCAAGTTTGATATAGAAGGACCAAAGGAATGATCCAGACTCTTTCTGATTATTTGGACTCCACCAATCAGAAATGGAAAATCTACCACATATGACAACATTCTAGATATTCAGCATATTTCAACATTTGTGGCAACAGTTTGGTGAAGGTTGTTTCCTGTTTAGTCCTTGTGTGAACAAAGACTAGTTTCACAAAGAAATGGTTTGTTAGGTTTTGTGTGGGAACAGCTTGTCTGGAATATTGACCTCAATTTGATCAATTATCCAATCCAACTATTCCATTAAGTCTTCAAGATCTGACACGAATCTAATTTTCTATTGATATTGACCCAGGAATTACCTGTAGGGAAATGTGTAACTTAACAGAGTTATAGTAAAGATGGTTCAAATTTTAAACAAAAGCTAGGAAACATTAATGTTTTGACCTCAAAAGGTTTAACAGAGAGCTGAAATAGATCAAGATAAATGGAGTATGATAAACAAAGCAAATGTGGAATCGGAATGGACAATCAAGTGTCTAGAGCTATCAGTTAAAATATATTTTAATAATGAATGGAAACTAATTTAAAATTCTGAACATTTTCTTCACCCTAATCTGGAGACTTTGTGGAGGCAGTTTGAGCAGCAGATCAAAGGTGAAATAATTTCACAATTTCCAGAGACATACACTCAATATTTTATATATTTAAATGAAGTTTATAGGTTTGATAACACCTCTCATGCACCCCTCACTCTAACAGTGAGTCAGCAGGTGTATGTTTGACACCCCCAACCTGGCTCTTGACCCTTGAGACCCAATCTCATGACTCTCATTGCCCAAATTCCAAACATCCTGTGTGGAATTCCAGAACCTGATGGGGGCAGATCCACCCAAACTCTCTCACACCATCTATTGCATCCCCACCCCCTCTACGACAAGACACTGCCCTTAATACCACACACACAACCAACTGGGAGACCCTGCAGTGACCGTGTGCATGCCTCATGTTAGATGAATGTAAATATCAGTAGATGACTGGCCTTACTGACCAATGTAGAAGTTAGGATGAATGCAGATCAGCAGAAACACAATGAACAATCTAAACATAAGATCAGATTCTTAGGCAATATAACCGACTTTTTAGGGAGCAGATTTACAAAGTACAATTTTGCATACAGATGTACTCCCCGATTTATGAGGGAGGGACATTCTGACAAACCCATCTTCATTTAAATTCAGCACAAACCCAGGAGCATAATATACTGTGGAACTTCATACTCCGAAATTAACGCATACCCAGGGTTATTATCATTAATGAAAACGAACGAATTAACGAAAACTAAAATTGAAAAAATATTTTCGTTAACTGAAATAAATAAAAAAAATTAGCTCTGCCAAGCTGCAACAGTTGGGTCCTTCAGCAACGGCCTTAACTCATGATTGCTTAAATTGTAAGACGGTGTAAGTTGTAAGTCGCTCTGGATAAGGGCATCTGCTGAATGCCGTAAATGTAAAACGTCTTTGCACGTGTCCAGTTTTATGTTTTTCAAAGTCTAGGCACCTAACCAGGTTCCTTGTTAATTTGCAGCTTGGATTTTTTTTTGTTGAAAATACAGCTTCTGAGGGTGGTATTACACACTTGACCTATCAGAACCCAGAATGGGTGTGGCTATAATAAATTGGACACTTGCCTCTTTATTTCTCTGTTTTCTCATCCATTTGGAAGATAGCTAAGAAGTGAGGGTTTTTAATGTATTTAAACTTATTAAACCACACCCCCTTTATTTTCTCATTGGTCACCTCACAGAACCAGTTAATGTGTACTATTGCCCTCAGATGGTACTTCAAATAATAAAACTCCAGTACCACTCTCTAAGGACGTCTCAGACTAATAGAATGCACAGTTACTATTGTATGTTATTGTATGTATCATCCTAATTAAAGTTAAAAGTTAATGTGATCAGATTTAACTGAGATTTACTAACTAAGAACACTGTGGGTGAAAGGCATTAATGACTAACATGGTTTCAGAACAATTACAAGGATTTACCGCACTCATGTTGCCATAAGGCACAGAGTCATGATATGATGAAGCTGAGCTCAACCCGATTACATTTGAAAAACCAGACACAGCTGCCGTCTGCACTTTAACGTTCATCTGTACTGTGTAAGCAAGTCACAAATACAGACGTGTCCCATAAATCATACGGATTTTTCACATTTCAGCAGCTTTAAACATTTTCGTCTGCGCCTGCTTCACACATGGATTCCCACTAATGCAATGCCTCCTTATTTAGTTCCCTAATCCACATGACCCAGAGAAGTGGGAGCTACAGTAACATGCACATCTTCACTCTTTCACTCAACAAATAGTTCCGTACCACAGAAACTTTTTCATATATCGCAGAACTGTGCTCCCATTCTCATTTCTCATGCACGGACTGGGAGTGACTACACTTCTTAGGGCTGTTTCTGAGTATTCAGGAACCCTGAGTGACATAAGAATTTGGCAATTGGTCCTTGAGCAAGACCCTTAGCCCACAGTTGCTTGGATTGTAAGATTGTATCAGGGTGTCTGCTAAATTATTTAAATGTAAAATGCATAATAGTAGAGCTATTCCCCAATTTCTGTGGGGATAGGTTCTGTCAAATTTGTCGAAAATTAAGTATCATAAATTGGGGAGTTTAATATATACTGTATATATTATATCATGGCCTATATTAAACATGTTTATATATTAAACACATTTTTTTCTTCACTACATTTCCCAGCACTCTTCACTTCTGCCACATGACTCCTTATGTCTCCAGAGTGCTGGAGAGTATTGTAGAGCTTAGTGTATGCTTAAAAAACTGGAAGAATAATTAACACAAAGTTTATCATGTAGTTTAGTTAATATGTTTTTGAAGGAGAAAAATCTGAGAAAAATGATTATTGTGCTACCATGTTTTTGTCACTTTTTGTGTCATTTCTCAGCCCCCACTACATGATCAGCATCAACATTGACTTCCTACATTATGTGCTGCCAAGTGCCTCATCAGAGTGCAGGAGAGTATCATACTGTGTATCATGTGCCGTTTCTGCTAAATGTGTATTTAGGTTCATCATCTGATTCTGAAATATTTGTGATGCAGTGTGAATTTAATCACCATTAATCACCTGAAAAATAAAATATAAATATTGAATAAAGAAAGAACAATAAGTTTAATAATTCATTAGAAGCTAATATCCTTGAGACACTCAATAACACATGACAAAACATACAAAAACATGCAGCACCAAATTTAGCAGTGCTTCTGGAAAACGGAGCCAAACAAGTCAGCCATCTGATTACTGACTGACTCATATGATCCCACTAATGCCAATTAATTTGTGGTTATTTGATTATTCTGCTTACGTAAATATGCCCACCCAGATGGATGCATGCTTTGCTGAGCTCTACAACGAAGACGCCAAGTCTGACTGGCTAGTCGTGTAAGAGTGTGAGAAAACAATGGGATGACAACACATGTCCACACAACACCCTCCATTAGCTGAATAAACACTCACACCACACTCAGCTCTTATTAAACAGCACCAGACCCTGACAACTGTGTGACAAGACAGATTGACTGTTTGTGTGTGTCTGTGGGTCAAATGTATATATGATTGTGAGGACCATATGTCATTGTGGAGACATCTGGCTGAATTTGTCATTTCAATTTGCGTGACATCATTAATTTATTCTATCATTCATTCATCCATTTAACTGCAGAATCCTGGTCTGGGTCATAGCACAGCCAGTGCCAAGCTGGCAGCACAGGGCACAAGACAGAAACAGACCTTGACATGGCACCAATCCATTGTATGGCACACACACTCAGACATTCATCTACACACTCACATTAAGGGGCACTTTAGAAACATCAATTAACCCAACACATATGTCTCTGGAATGTTGGAAACCGGAGTACCCGGAGTAAACCCCTGTGTACATACGGAGAACATGCCAGCTCTACACAGACAGAATCCAAGGTAGGGATTAAACCAGGGACACTGGAGCTGTGAGGCGACCGCTGTGCTACTGTGCTGCCCTTATTTTAGATACTTTTGGGGACCTGAACAAATGTGGGCACATTTTGGTGATCCTTACAAATTAAATGGCTTCTTAACAACTACAGATTTCTTTTGAATTGTTTAGAGCTTAGGGTTTGGTGGGACATTAATTAGCTACAGTAATCATTCTATGAAAGTAAAAAACATCACAAATCATATGTTTATGAATGTGTATATTTCTGTGTAACAACACCAATCTGTGATAAAAAATAGACCTCACTAACAATGTTCAGCTGTAGTTTTACAGTCATTTGCCTACCGTATTACACAGTGAAAATCACAAAGCAGTGTGACTTATTTGTGTTGGTTAAGGAAGTATTCCATATTTGCATAGTCTGAGAATGTAAGTGTGTGCGTTCATGCTTAGCCTTTGGGCTGGTCTTGAGTAACAGTTTAAGGATCTGTAGTTGTGAGTTTATAACATGGCTCTAATAAGCTGTCACTTAATGTGTTTTCATGCACTTAATAATCATAGTCTGAGTTTTATTTCGATCTAGAAATTAGATTAAGAAATACTATAAAGAGAGCTGGATTTGATCTCAGTAATGGGACTTCTCAGAGCATGTGTATATATACTATGTTTCCATGATTTCTCTGTCAGTGCATGCATGCAAACATAATATAAGAGAGTGTAACATGGTTGCCAGGTCCACGTATCCTTATAGAGTACCCTACCTTTAAGACTGTTCCCATATTGTTGTTTTTTTACTTGTGGGATCTGGCAACCCCAAAATTAAATGCAGAACAATCTTAACGGTCAAACAAATGACTAACAAACTTAGTATGTCCTTGAGAAAATGAGTTTGATGATTTAAAGTTTGATTTTTATGTCACATACAGTATTTCTGTAAGATTACTGGCTGGTTGCAAAGTAGAAACCTGATTACTAAATGTAAACCCAGCATTACAAAATCTGATTTTATCTAGATGTTGGATTATCAAGTGCATGTACAATTCAGCATGACTATAAATTGCTTTGGTCAATTCATCCACTGTTTGGTCTTAAAAATACTGCCCATTTTATCTCATATAGATAACTAGACACCACTGATCCATTCTGATTCTGATCCTTCATTTTCAGCTTTGTATGAAAGCTGTCTGTCCAGTGCTTGTGCTACTGTTTGGTTATTTATGTTTGAGCAAGAAAATAAACTGCACCAAATAGTGCCAGATGTCAGATCTCCAGGACTGAAGGCATGGCTCCTTGGTTTAGGGAGGAGTCTGTTTGTCACTGAACAAACTAAAGGTGTAACAGTCAAGGTAATGAATCACTGCTCAGAACGTTGAGGGTTCAAGTCCCAGCACTGCCAAGCTACCACTGTCATCTCCCTAGTATGCTTTATAATGCATTCATTCATTTTCATTTTCTGCTTAATCCTGATCAGGGTCACACAGGGCATAGGGTGCAAGCCACACACACTCTCACACACACAGACACACAGACACAGACACAGACACACACACACACACACACACACACACACACACACGCACACGCGCGCACACACACACACACGCAAGCACAAAGGGACACTTCAGTATAATTACTTAACCGAATGCATGGCTTTGACCTGTGGGAAGAAATGTGAGTTTATCTCCACTTTAATTCCTGGGCTGGCCATTGTCTGTGTGGAGTTTGTATGTTCTCCCTGTGTCTGTGTGGGTTTCCTCTGGGTACTCCTAAATTCCTAAGACATGCATTTGACAAGCTGGTGTCTCTAAAGTGTCCCAGTATGAGAGAGTGCATAGTTGGACTGGCACCTTGTCTAGACTCACATCTTGTACCCTATGCTGCCAGTTAGAGCAAGGCTCCCTGCTTCCCAGATGAACAGGTAAGGCAAATTATAAATAGGCAAATAAATATAAATATATGAATTAGGTAAATTACATCTAAATGGTGGCAAATGAAAACCACAATATTTGAACATAATTTCTCCAAATGTTTTTTGTAGCAGACTGTACTAGCAGACATAAAATAATCAACAAGTATTCATGTTTTTTACTGTATCTGACTAAGGACACATGAACCTATTTGCAAAGTAATGACACAGTTCCTGGAGCTTTTACATTTTCTACAGTGAAGCAACTCAAACTGAGATCACAGCATCTTTTCTGAATTAAAAACCATCCCAGTCTAATCCCCAAATCAAATTAAAACATTGTGCATCCACCCAGAGCAGGAGCTTGTATCTGCAGCTGGAAAGCACCAATGAAAAAAATATCAGTATTTGCACTCAATGACTTTATCCCCTTTCTCTCTAGGGAAGAGGCTCAGCCAACAGAATGCTAGCAAAGAATTGTATTAGTTATCACCCATCATTTGATGTGATGTTCCTTACCTTTATATCAGACAGTAAAAATGCTTTGCTTGTTAATTTCTTGTAAATACTGCCACATTGGCACAGGCACAACAGATAATGTCGTAAAAAGTATATTACTTTGTTATTCCAATGTGTATTTAATTTGTTTTACACTAGAGCAACACTATTGTCCCCACTGGGCTTGCCAATAATGTTCCCAAGCAAATAAACCTGCCTTTTATTTTGTAACTAAGCATATTTTTGACAAGGTACAGGTGATGGCAAGATAAAAATCATGGATTAAACCAGTATAGAAAAGCTGATTCGATTCCCTGTGTTGTGTTTCTGTGTGCACAGCACAGAACACAGATACAAAAGAAGAGGAAATAAGCATTACCTGAAATTTTGAGAATAAAAACTGTAGAAAAGCATGGGCATTTCAAGAGATCAAGGACTGTATTAAACTTCCCTAACCTATAAAAACATTTTCAATTATTTGTTTCTATTAAAGAGAATATGACATGGAAATGTCCTTTGGGTCTATACTTAATAAATGTTAGCTAGCTAAAGTTACATTTATTTACATTATTTAGCAGACACCCTTATCCAGAGCAACTTAAAATTAACACAGTCTTACAATCCAAGCAATTGTGGGTTAAGAGCCTTGCTCAAGAATCCAACTGTGGCAGAGGTGGGATTTAAACCCTGGACCTTCTGGTTCATAGTTCAGTACCGTAACCACTAGGCCACCACAGACCTAAGTCATGATATTCAGTTATTGATATACTTACACAGAAGTATAGCTATAGGTTATTAGTAGGTACTTAAGTAGGGATGTACATAATGTTTATATAAGGTAACTATAATGTATATAGTTTATATAATATTAATGTTAGTCTGAGAGTGCGAGGGAATAATGGGTTAGCTAAATACAAAACTGATTCAAAATAGTTGGGACACTAAACAAATTGTGAATAAAAACTGAATGCACTGATGTGGAGATGGCAAATGTCAATATTTTATTCTTAAAAGAACATAAATGACAGATCAAAAGTTTGATCTGAGGAAATGTAACATTTTAAAGGAAAATTATGTTGCTTCAAAATTTCGCAGTGTCAACAAATTCCAAAAAAGTTGGGACAAGTAGCAATAAGTGGCTGGAAAAAAGAAATTGTGCATATAACGAACATCTGGAAGACCAATTAACACTAATTAGGTCAACTGACAACATGATTGGGTATAAAAAGAGCTTCTCATTTTTCAACAAGATAATGCCAGACCACATTCTGCAGCAATCACAACATCATGGCTACGTAGGAGAAGGATCCGGG
>JAVSBV010000067.1:594124-605129 GCA_033117975.1 Parotocinclus spilosoma | reverse complement strand
ACAAAGTAGGTGAAGAACCCTGCCAGTGCCTGGATCATACCTGTATTTACACACACACACACACACACACACACACAATGAAATCCCTAAATTCCTTGCAATTGCACGATGAGAAACATTGTTCTTAAACTGCTGGACTATTTGCTCATGCAGTTGTTCCCAAAGTGGTGAACCTCACCCCATCCTTGCTTGTGAACGACTGAGCCTTTCAGTGATGATCCCTCTATACCCAATCATGACACTCACCTGAGAAATGTTCCAAACAGCTGTTTTTTGAGCATTCCTCAACTTTCCCGGTCTTTTGTTGCCTCTGTCCCAAATTTTTTTGGAACGTGTTGCAGGCATCAAATTCAAAATGAGTGAATATTTACAAAAAACAACAAGGTTTATCTGTTTGAACATTACATATCTAGTCTTTCTTGTGTATTCAAATCAATATACATTGAAAAGGATTTGCAAATCATCGTATTCATCGTTTTTAGTGATGTTTTACACAACATCCCAACTTCATGGGAAGTGGCGTTGTTTTTAAGGAAACATATGGACTACAGTCTGTAATTGTAGTACAAAATGCTTCTAAATGGTAAGTGGAACTGATCAAATGGGCAATGAGTGGAGAAACACAGAGGTCTACCCAAAAAAGGGATCACTAAGTGTATGCCATCTAGGTTGCCCAAGAAGGTTGGGCCCTTTTTTAAGATTGGTCCTCCCAAGAATTCTTGCTCATCACATTTAGAGACTTTTCTTCTCTCCACTGTGTTGTCCTAGGCTTACTCAGGGGCTCTGGCCTCATTATTTTAACTGCTCTATTAAAACCTTTATATAAATAAATTGAGTTTATTATGAAGCCAGTTGTGAGGCTCAGTAACTTCTCAATAAATATTAAAGTTTTTTTAAACAATAATATTTCCCTGTCTTCCTTAAAAAAATCCTTTTCCCTCATGCATCCCTTCAAGTACTCCCAAACATTAGAATACACACCTTTATACCAGACATTGTTGTAGAGCATCTACAATCAAGCGCTATTGTTTAATCTGTTTATTAAACCTGGCTCAATATCTCACAATTTCACTGGGGAAAAAACACGATGCACAAGAGAAGCTTTCTCCTTTTCATAGTTACAGACTTTCCCTCCTGTGCAAGTGCATACGTCTTACCAATCTGTCCATATGCCATACTAATGAGTCTCTCGTTGACCAATTTGTCAGTTTTGGGGTTTCGGGGCTGACGCTTCATAATGTCACTCTCTGCTGATTCATAAGCCAGGGAAATGGCAGGGACCTGAGGGAAAGAGAGAGAGATAGAAAAAGAAGGGTGAGAGAGAGAGAATGTGAAAGTGCCCAGGAGAGGCAGACCAATAGACTTGCTATATAAAGTGTGTACTTATGTGAGAGTACGCACAATGAGTGTTTCATTATGCCAAATAAAATGAAGACAGTGTATATTAATGGACTGTAAATGATAAAGTGACAGGAACGTACAAAAAGACAAAGAGAGTGCATAAGAATGAGAAGGAGTAAGAGTATGTGTATCCGTCTCATGAATTTGAAACCTAGCAGTGGATCATTGTGATTGCAGCCAGTGTACAGGTGTGTATGGAAAGGTGTCTCATACCATGTCTGTTCCCAGGTCAATGCAAAGGATGGTGACAGTACCCAGAGGCAGAGGAACACTAGCGATGATGAAGAGCAGGAAGGGAGAAATCTCTGGGATGTTGCTGGTGAGAGTGTAGGCTATAGACTTCTTCAGGTTATCAAAGATTAATCGACCTTCAGGAAAAGAAAAACTGAATGAGTAACAGCTGACATGGTCATTACAGTGGTGTGTTTGGATTCTAAACTCTGTATTCAAATATACCTCAAATATTCACATATTTTAAGATATACTTTGGTGCTAACACTGCACCTGCAGTGCTATAATCATTTGATCATTCATAAACCCCGAAGCCTATTAGATAATCATCTCAGTATATTCTATAATAGTAAATACCACCTCTTATTTTTCCTAATACTTTTTTCCGTTTCTCACTATTTTACGCAGATACCCTACTATTTCTCTTTCTCCTTCCCTCTCTCTCACCCTCCTCCACTCCTGTCACAATAGAGGCAAAGTTGTCATCGAGCAGGATCATGTCAGCTGCTTGTTTGGAGACATCAGATCCTGCTATCCCCATCGCAATGCCAATGTCAGCCCTCTTTAAAGCGGGTGAGTCATTCACCCCATCACCGGTCACTGCGACAATCGCACCCTGCGAATACAATCATTTGAATTGAATGTTCCAGTTTTTAAAAGCCATTTGGCTTTTCTAAGAATGACATTTACACATAACTCATACAGCCTAAAATGGGTATTGCATTTAATTAGTACACCGACACAGCCAGTTATTATAGATACCACTCCAGAGTAGCAGGCTCCTAGTAAATCATGATGCTATTAAGGCCCCCATATTCCATGAACGTGAGCCATTACAAAATTAGAAATTAAGCACTTATACCCTTGACTTATACACTTTACCCTTATTTATTGTCAACTACCACTGTCACTTTGTGTGTTTATTTGTAATATATATACCATAGATACCTAAATAAGTTGTTGGCCTGATATATAGCACCTCACCGTGTGACACAGGCACCAATTTGTCAAATTATCATAGAGTGCCAAAAGAAAACCATCATAAAAAAAAGTTATTCAATTATTTAAACAGGTATAAACAGGTACTTTAAACGACATATTTAAAGATCACATTACATTCTGTAAAACAGGACATTGACTGAAATGGAAGTTTAGACATTACCGTTGTACCACAAAGCCTTTTTATGCTTCTGTAATGTAAATATGAAGGCTATTTTCACAAGTGGACTGTGTGCAAAAGACAAAATCATAAAATTAAATGAGTCGGAGATACCATTGAAAGCTGAGTGGAATGCTGCCATCTGACCAAAGCCTAAATGACCTTACTTCAGTAGGTGTCTTGACCATGGGCATTTTAAAGCATGCAAACATTTCACATTCTCCTATTTCATTAATCGGCTAGAGCAGTGAAGGCATTCACAGCTATGTGTATGAAGCGATTAAAAAAAAGAAGCATTTGATTTGATTTCATTAAACAAGATCATCAGAAAAGCAAATGAAAAGCCAAAGAACGTTGTTCGATTACGCAAATAAAATGTAAAGCCAATTATGGTGATTGAGTAGTAAGTGATATATTCATGAGGTAAACAGAAGAATGTTAAACTGGACGAGGGTGCCCCCACATTGACTGTTCAGTAGGGTGTATGATCACCCAAGAGTGCATGGACCAGCTCAGATTATCCAGCAGTTCTTGTGGGACTCTCTTCATATTCATTTTATGAGCAGTGTATTTACACCTTAACCAGCCACCGCCATTTGTATTATCTGTGAACGCCTCTGCTGCTCCAGGTTGATTCATTGGATAGTATAATGTGCACACTTAAAAATTTCTGCCAATGCAGGACAGGGACTTTTTGTGTACTGTTTAATACGCACTATATATTCGGGCACATTACCCAGTCTAGTGTACTGTATTCTATTTAGTATTGAAGTACACAATTTCGGATGCAGCCATGTACTTTGTAGTGCGTGTAGTGCTTTGTCTGTGCATACTGCACACTCGCATACAGAAACAGCCAAGCAGTGTGTATTCATTTGAATCTAGAACATACTCTTAAGTATTCCATCTCCAATGCAGCCTGTGTCTACATATCTACTGTAAAAACACTGTGTTTCTGCCATGTGATTGGCTGATTAGATATTAGCGTTAACTAGCATGAACAGGTGTACCTAATTGCGTGGTCGGTGAATATGCATTTGTTACTAAGAAATCGAAGAAAAAATTGGTTTGAGATGTACAGTCACTAAATTCTTGATATGTGATAAAGTATGCTTATTTATTTTTATCATTCTATTGTCTGAAGATTAAGGAAGAAGATTCTGAAAGTTTGTACATATATCAATCATTTTTTTTCTCTCCCATACACCACCCACACTTACCTGTCTCTGGCAGCCCTCGACAATAATGAGTTTCTGTTGTGGAGAGGTGCGGGCAAACACAATCTCAGTGTGGTTCCTTAGGAGATCATCCAGGTACTCGGAACTCATTTCCTTCAGATCAGCACCATGGACTACACATGCCTTCGCATCTCTATCACGCACACATACAATATACATCCACATATACACACATTCACAAGGGAACACAGCACAAGCAGTATGAGAAAGTGTTTTCGTCAAAAGTGTTTTCAACATCACAGGAAAATTCAGATAAACATACAGACTAGACAGTCTGGTGAACACGTACCGTGGATTAACTTGACTGAGAGGGATGTTAAGTCTTTCTGCAATGTCTTCCACTGTCTCATTGCCCTCTGAGATGATGCCAACACCTTTAGCAATAGCCTTCGCCGTGATTGGATGGTCTCCAGTTACCATGATCACCTTCGCAAATGAGTTACAGTCATCAGCATACTGACTGTTGTTCTGAATTTTAAACACCCGACCGACTGCTGAGTGATTAAAATTTAAATTAAATTGAGGATTTTCTCATTTGATCTTTCTAAGTTAGCTAATGAAATCACAACAGCCACAGTCTACTTCAAAATGCACTAGACGTGCTTCAGAAATGCTGTGTAGTACACAGTAAGCCTAATTTAATTAGCTCAACAAATCTGAAATGCCTAATGAATCGGTTTTAAAAAAACAGATTGAAGAAAGGAAGCCATAAAAACCTTAATTCCGGCAGAGCGACACTTGCCCACAGCATCAGGCACAGCCGCTCTGGGAGGGTCAATCATGGACATGAGACCCACAAAGCACATATGTTCCATGGGGAAATTAATCTCATCACAGTCAAATGCAAAGCCTCGTGGAAATTGAGAGGGTGACAGCATCAGGTGACAGAAGCCTTCAAGACACAGCGTGACCAATATTTAAAAATAGTACTGTACATACCAAAGCAGGGAGAAAAGACAATGTCTAAAGCAATACGTAAAATAGGACCAGAGAGAAGATTTCTTAGTCGTACCCCAGGGAGAAGCTGTATATTTGCTTCTTGTAAATAACATTTCCTAACATATATCGGTGGTCACAATTTGCTGCAGTTTGAAATACTAAATCTGTACTAAACCATCCTACCCTGATTTACTAAACAAGATACGCATACTATTATTACTGTTAGTTATTAAGCATACAATTAAACAGCGCTCATACTTCAATTAATGTAACAGAACTGTACTGACTTTAAAAAACGTATCAATTAGCCAACAACCTTACATTGATTACTAACTAACATTAACATTCATACTCAAACTCAGGTATTGCTCCCCCCAAGGTTTCCCCCTCTTTTATTTAGATAGTTTTCCCTTGCCACTGTCGCCCTGGGTTGGCTAAATTTGGGATTGGCCTTTTAAGATAATATAATATTATAAAGCTGCTTTTAGACAATGAAACATTATAAAGCGCTATAAATAAATTTGAATTTTTCTTCAGAATTGACCAACAAATCATCCATATACCTTTACTAGTACTCCCCCAATACCCAACAGGGCATCAGCAATGGCCCAGCACTTTTTGCTTATGCTTACCCAGCAAGTCTTTATACATTATCTAACACTCATTATGTTGACTTAAACAGATTGTTACCAATTACCTAATAGATCATGCATTATCCAACACTAATTCATATTTACCCAACAGACCCATTAAACTGCATTATCTTTTCTCTCATAAGGCATTAAATGCCATTTCTGCCCTTGTAAAACTGCTTAGGTCAGCACTAAAGGTCTTCAACATATGTACACACTGTACACTGTTGGCTCTTGGTTCAGATACAATTGAAGCATTAAGAAATGGGTGTTAAAACTAAAACTGTTCTCTTCGAAATAACTATGCTGCTGACAAAAATGAAATATCCCATAATGAATTATCCCCTTATTTTTGTGAGCAGTCTATGTACCATGAATCATAATTTAAAGCGACAATTAAAAGGGGTAAAAAGGTATAAAGGTATAACGTTGTATTTGCTCACAGAAATTAAACTGGGTAGAAAGGTTTGAACCAGTTATCACAAACCAGGCCTGATGTGCAAGATGAACCAAAATCAGGTAAAAAGTAACCTCAGTTTGGCCAAAAAATTAAGTACATGCTTCCACACACTGTGAGCATGTAAATGTAAATCTGCCAAATGCCGTAAATGTGAGCACTGTGTACCGATGGGCTTCAGGGTCTGTAGTTACTGAATGAAAGTCTGACCACCTTCTCTTTGTCTGACCTTACTTGGTATCAGCTGTAATTGTACGCATACAGGCGTACAGCTCAGGTAATGTAAAAATATGGATTTTTTTTTCAATTACTAATAATGGAATATATGCCAATGGAAAAGTGCAGAATTTAAATGGCCGTTGGAGAAAGTGGGACCTTCAACTGGAGAGTGGATATGCTAAAGGATTTTCTATTGGTGTGTCAGCTGTATACTATTTTGTAGAAATAAAATAAGTGAAATGTACTGCTCACAAACAAAATATATATATATATATATATATATATATAAAATCACATGTACAAACTGGTTCACATTCACTAATTGAGTCTCAGTTTCTTTTGACTGACTGATTTTCTGTGTTGTTAAAAGAACTGCTTCTGTCAAAACCAAGTATCAGTTAATAACAGTACATTTATTTTTTATGATTGTGGTTTTTCATATATTACAAAAGGTTTGCTCTGCCACTTGTGTTTTCAGTGGTATCTCTGGCACCTTCACATGTTAAATACAGGTTTTTATTAAAAAATGTCCTTTAAATTACAGCAGCTTAAAAGACTATGTGACCATGATTATGTCTGTGTGAGCATCCACTTTAGCCAACACAGCTTTCACAGAAAACAATCCGGATGTTAAACCTGTATTTTTATTATAATCTCAGTTATGGTCTTGAGTTAGATCAAAATATCCTTGTTGATTTCCTGGTTGATTTCTACTATACGAATTTTCTTATTCTTATCCCTTTGAACGTTTTACAGCTATATATTTTCTCACTTATATGCTAGACAATAGACCTTCAACCTTTACCTCTCTCCTTCCTTACCCAACACTCTCTCCCCAAGGCCTCCCAGGTCCATGTAGGCTCCCTGAAATGCATCTCTCCAGTCGTTATCCAGTGAAACCTCCTGGCCATTAATCATTATGGTACTGCACCTGCAAAATGAATTAAACAAAATAATAGCTATAGATTACCAATAATTACAAACGTTATCAGTAATTCCTATTAACTTATTGATAATGTGTCTTTTGCAATGACACCAGGTCAAAGGAAGATGAATAGACAAATGTACTGTATTAATTTACCTGTCTAAAATTCTCTCTGGAGCGCCTTTCATCACTAGTATATGACCAGAGGGACTGTCTTCATTTGCATGGATAGATAGCTAGATGAATGATTCAAGGAATGGCATTTAGTAATTTTTTTAGTTATATTTGTTGGAATTTTGTTCATAGTGTTTATACATACCTGATATTTGTTGGTTGAGTTGAACGGGATCTCAACTATCTTGGGGTTTTTCTTCCTGAAGGCCTTCACAGACCCACAAGAAAGCTCGATACACTTGAGCAAAGCAGACTCTGATGCATCTCCTGCTGTATCTCTCTACACACACACCACAATAATCATAAAAAAAATCAACATTTTAGTATAATGTACTCTTTATACAGAAAACGAACAATCTTGGTTATAAAAAAGTTCATAACAGTGTATAACTGTATGTCAATGCACAGACTTGCTCAGCCATTTCTTACCCAGTGCTTTCTCTCCCCGTCACACACAAACACATTAATGGAATGAGAAACTGTCTTTTATGTGGCAGTGAAATGCATTTATTTTTGTGATTACAACAAGAGCAGGGTACGGAAAAGCATTTCAAGTGCATTTAATTCTGGAAGCTGCATTGCAAAGACTTTGCCTGTTCCTCATCCTGTGGTGCCCCCACCAACACTCCAAAATTTCTCAAACGGAAACTAATTAACAGCTGCCCCATCATTCATGCACTGTTTAGCACTGGAGAGCACAGATCCAGCACATGTAATTCACCTGACTGCTATCACCTGCTCATTATCACTGTCTTTGTAGTTACATAGCAAATTTTTCACATTATTCAGCCTAATCACACTGATGCTGTGTGTTTTTAATAAAACTTTATTAAACGTTATTATACATTATTAAGTTGGTTGACAACCTTTCATAATAAGGAAAATGTATATGTAAACTGACATTGTCTGAATGGCTGTTACGAGGCATACCTGTAACAGAAAATTTACAAATAATTGTTTTCTGTTTTATTTACCTTCTACATACTGTTGATACAATTTTTTTTTGGGGGGGGGAATTGGGGTGGGGTGTACTGTACTGTATATCATACAATATTTAATGTTTGATCACCTTAAGAATTGGAATACTTTCTTGTCCTTGTTTGAAGACTGCACGGTTGCACAATGCTGCTATCCGTGACAGAGCAGTCCAAGTGGGAGAGCTTTTATCAAAGGCCCCAGAGCCTGTGAATGAACAATCACACACATATTCACAGATATGCATATCATTTCTGCATACATTCATTACAGGAATGCTTTAATAGGGACCTATTTTCTTTTGCTAGAGCAAATCTATAATGGCAAGTGTGTGTTTTCTTTATTATTAACAATTTTTTATCCAGACTTTGTACTGGCTAGATAGTGCCTTAACAAATGTAGACAATTGAGCTTACTTGATTGTTGAATTGGTGACGATCTTAATGGTAATTGCTAAAATTAGCCATGTCATCCAGCTTTTTTGCTCAAGTGTTTCACACACACACACACACAAACGTGTACGTGCACACTTGAATGTGTTTCTTGGATTTTCCATTGGCATAATATAACTAATATTGTCTGGTAAGCATCCACTTCAGCCAACACAGCTTTCACAGAAGGCAATACGGATGTTAAACCTTTATTTTTATTATAATCTCAGTGATGGTCTTGAGTTTGAAAAGATCAAAATATCTTTTCCATTGGCATAAGATAGCCAATTTATTCTACACTTAACTCTTAATCACAGTCATCAATAAATCTTTAACAAGTCTTTTACAAGATTTGAACCCTCAACCTTCTGGGCAGTAGGACCTTAATTACTGCACCGCCATTACCTCTGATAATAAGAACAATGTCACACATAAAGTGTATAATATTCACAGTGTATGTTTATAGAATTATTTTTTACAATCTTGTGTACATTTTTGTGTTTTATCTCTTTTTAATCCTTCGAATAGATCAGGACTGTGGGAGATCAAGTGCCTGTCACTACTCCAGAGAAATGTTGCCGTGCCCCACTAAAAGATAACCCATGTACAATTCAATGCAGGCACTACGTTTTCCATAATGCACCAGCATCTTTACAAATGACTGAGTGGCTAATGCATTTAGTAAAAGCTTTTTTTTGTGTGTGGAGTAATTCACATATACAAATATTTAATGGAAAGTCAGTCACTCTGCAGGAAAAAGTAATGATAGCTCAGATCATGGCTACCTGTTTTGGCCACTTCTAACCATAACCTACAAAAAGTACAAAATTCAACTAATAAAATATTATTTCGTTTTAATTTGTTCTTAATATCTCATCCATGAGAGAGAAACTATCCTAGAAACACCCTTGTTAGTCACCCAGTGTGTACTTAATTACCTATTTCTCTAATTGGTAGAATGTAAAAACGTAGCTCTCACCTGATTGGTCCTCTGTGGTGTCAGCCTCATGAATTTGGTTATCAAACCACATGTGGGACACAGTCATGCGGTTCTGTGTCAGGGTTCCAGTCTTATCCGAGCAGATCGTGGAGGTAGAACCCAAGGTCTCTACAGCCTCCAGGTTCTTCACCAGACAGTTCTTGCGTGCCATGCGCTTGGCTGTCAGAGTCAGACACACCTGAAAGAGGGTGAGAAAGGGATGATGTAATTCGGTATTGTTTCCATGAAAATGACTGACGTATGTGTTATTGATAAATTGGTTGATACGTAGAGATCTAAATGCATTAGCAAGAACTCACTGGAAAAAGGTCATTCCAATGAGCGTTTTTTAACCTGAATTTGAAATGAATTGAGTGAGACAGTAGGGCAGGGTGAGACCGAGAAAAAAGTGAATTAAATTTATAAGGGTGACAGGACTAAAATTGAAACTGGAATTGCACTGGAAAGAAGGAAAGAGAGCACTGTTTATTCTCATTCACACAGACTACGCTTGTCTATAAGACTGATGTAGAAGAAAGTGCAGCAGACAGACACACTGTAGACCACATAGATCAATTTATACACGTGCCAGAGACATGATGAGTCAAAAAAGAAAGGGAGAACAACAATAGAAATGACAGGAGGCAGACAAGAAAGACTGATTGAAATATATAAAAAGTAACACAAAGCCAAACATGGGAACAGAAAGAAGCGAATATGGGAATCGAGCGACAGTGATGGCGAGTCAGGTAAAGAGAAAGACAGCCTAGAACAGAAAGAAATAAAATGGAAAGAGAGAGATAAGCAGCACAGAGCCTGTAGGCAGAACAAGACAGAAAGAGATTTAAGCGGTAGTTCTTCATAGTGACAGTGGCTAGCAGTCACTGTGTGTTTGTGTTAGTGTGTGTGTGTGTACCATGTATGTATTACATTTGGTCCTCACAACAATAGAAAAACATTTGTTGGGTACACCTTGCTGGTCCCCACAATTTTTTAAAACTAATACAGTAAAAAAGATTTGCTTTAGGTTACTGAGGATAAGTTTAGGGTTAAGGGTAAACATTCATGACAATCAGTGTAGACTCAAGGAGATGTACCTAAAAGTGGTGAGTATACAGTGCATCCGGAAAGTATTCACAGCGCTTCATTTTTTCCATATTTTGTTACCTTACAGTCTTATTCCAAATTGTATTAAATTAATCTCTTTCCTCAAAATTCTACACAAAATACCCCATTATGACCATG
>JAVSBV010000067.1:576006-588943 GCA_033117975.1 Parotocinclus spilosoma | reverse complement strand
TTTGGGATTGGCCTTTTAAGATAATATAAGATTGTAAAGCTGCTTTGAGACAATGCTTCATTGTAAAAAGCGCTATAGAAATAAATTTGAATTGAATTAAATTGAATATGATGATCACCCTGACATCCATACTTTTCTCAGCGAACACCAGAAGTCGTACGCTGGAGGGTTTGCCCACTATGTCTGGAGGATTCTTGGCATCACAGGTGAAGGTTCCATTGTCGTACAAGTCCAAATTTCGGATCAGGATGGATCCATCACGGCGTGCAGGATTGCCTACAAACTCAAGACGATCTCGGAATGGTCCCTTATTGTCCACATAGGGCGCTCCACCTGTGTAATGGAAAATCTGGCCAATCACAGATAAAGACGAAACATCAATATTACACACAATTACTGTTCGGAACATAGAATAAATAAGAAGATTGTCTTTGACCAACCTAATGGGTTACAGGTATGCACCGATCTGATCAATGTCTGTTCACATTAACGGCAGAGGTCCTATAATAACTTTAATCAATTCTAACAGGAAATAAAAACATTTGGACTAGAACCTACCTGTACATTCTCTATAATATATAAAATATATAAACTGGTTCTTGTTAAATCTTGTTAAAAACTTGTTAAATCTCTCTCTTATCTGGCTGATCTTCCGTGTTGTTCGTCTATTAATAGATTTTTTACTTCCGTCAAACAAAAGTGTCAGGACCACCATGCCATCCTCTTAAGTTTCCCACTTTCCCCTAGACAGGGTCGTAACAGTACATGACTTTTATCTTCTATAACTATGGTGAATTTCCATAAATTAAACATGTGGCATAGGGATGCTGTGTAGATGGCAGCGTTCCACTTTTATGTTTTTTAGCTCTATCGCTGACACATTTACCTATCGTTTGTCCAGTTTTCTTGTGAAAATACCCTTGATATTCGCATTATAGAATCAAAAAAAAGACTATGGGACTATGGCCCGTCCATTTCACAATGCAGGCATTAAACGGTGCATACCTGTACTGGAAAACTTGCACAAAATGTATCAAAGCTTTTTCATAAAGCAAAGCAAAGGATTTGTGTCCAGTCTACTTTGTTGATTACATACCGTTAGCAGAATTCACCTAATGAGAATGGGACTCTAATAATGAAGTAAATAAGGATGAAACAGTTGATCGAATGCTTATAAAAAGCTAGTTGTTTGGTATTTCCAATTAAGTAACTGTTTAATTTCAGTAAATGAGTAATTCTACTTTGTGCAGATTTGGAATGACTAACTAACTGCACGAATAATGTGTCAGCAAATAGCGTTTGCTAATTATTGATTATAATCTGGTTACGGTCTACAGGGA
Organism: Parotocinclus spilosoma; assembly: GCA_033117975.1. Taxonomy (NCBI): domain Eukaryota; kingdom Metazoa; phylum Chordata; class Actinopteri; order Siluriformes; family Loricariidae; genus Parotocinclus; species Parotocinclus spilosoma. Next base: position 587,603 of record JAVSBV010000067.1, on the reverse strand, counting down.
ATACATGCAGAGCAATTACTCTTAAGGGAAAATTTGTTGTGCCATATGAACTGAAAAACATTGAATTTATGTGTGAGTACCGAGATGCTGTCTTTGGCCCCATCTGCCCTATAGCTCCAGGAGAAGGTGACATCTTCAGAGATCCATCGCCATGACCAGAAAGTGCAGGAGAGCTGGATATCGGAGCCTGCGAGAGCATGCCTCTCCCAGCCTGTATAAATGCTTATAGCCTCTGACTGCGGGGCTAAAAGCCACAAACAGACACAACATTAACTTAATCACCTAAATGATTCTAAATCATTCTCACACATACACACACACACGTTCTCCCCCTAAGCGCATGTATGTAAATGTATATTTAGGTGCACTCTTCTTCGTAGTCCTGTTGCATGCTGATGTGATTGATGGCCTTTGTGGTTCACAGCTATGGGTATTACTTGGCAATCCATTACAAAATAATCTCCTTTGACTTGTAAGATTGCATTATTCATACGGAAGTTTATCCAGCTGCTTCGTGACTAGAGTTTGCTCCAACCTTGTGTTCAACAGAGCCTCTCTATTTTTTCCACATCTATCATGTTTTTGAGCTGGTGATGAAAGCATAGTCCTACAGTACTTGCATCATTGTCAGCTCCTTTTACAACTCTACCTTGGAAGCGGACCTAAGCAGGGGCGATTCTAGACTAACTATCGTAATGGGACATGCACAGAATTTAGAGGGGCACAGCTGTAGCCTTGTGCTTGCCAAGCAATCGTAGAGGAACAACATTGCATTAAAAAAAAACCTCTTAAACACTAAATAGATGAAGTGATTTAACACTAAAGTGGGTGTTACTCTGCTTCGGATGAGAAATGAAAGACAAATTCATTTTATCATCATAACTGATGCTAGTTTAATGAATGCATTTGCTTTAGTTGTTTAATATGTAATGTTGGTAGGTTAAACAGTTATAAGTGGCCAAAACATATAGCTACGAGTTATTATTACATGGTCTTCTGATTTTCTTTTAAATATTTGCAGATGTCCATTATTCTGCAAAGACAGGCTCTGACTAAAAGCGTTAGTGGCTTAAGATTCTGAAAGATGCTGGGGCATTATGGGAAATGTAGTGCCTGTAGTATACATTTGCCTGGCGTATCCTGTAGTTCTTCTTAGCAATTGAAGATAAAATGTAATTTTACTGGCATGATTTTACTGGGAAAGCGGCCCAAGTAAGTGGGTCTAATGATGCCCTGGATGAAAGCATGTGCCAAATGTATGCTTTATGTATACAGTGTAGGAAACCATCAACCAAAAAGATCAAGACAGCAGCTGAGAGCTGGCACCAAATCATTGGTATCGATTTTGCAGACAGTTATTAATGATTTTTTACTTTTAAACAAACTCCATTGACTTGATAATAAAACAAAACAGCTTACAGTGATGGCTTAAGCATGTTAAGCCTTAACCCCCCCCCCCCCAATAAGTCTAGCCCCATATTTAGTTCATTTAGTTAGAGTTTATATTACTAGCCAGTGTTCTGAATCTTTGTGTGCTATGTCTGCCACTGCATGGCTCACAAGTACATTTTAAATGGTCGTCTAAATATTGTATTTGAAATTATTTGAAAGATCAAACTGTGCCCCTTCAAAGGGAATTTCAAGGAAACTCCTACCAGGCATGATAAGGCTGCACATAAGATTTACAATTATTTTAGCATAAGAGACCATAAAAGAAGCAAATGTGACACTTGCCTTGCAGTTACATCTATTTCATAAAAGCAATTTTAAAAGTCCTAACAGTGAATGTGAAATGATGAACTGTGTATTACTGCTCAGAATCACCATAAACGTCAACTGTGAATCCACTACAATTGTGCTGTGGAATAAAAAATCATCACTCCTTTATATTTCATTAACGACTTCATGTCACGTTGATCAAATCAACAGATCAATATCAAAAATCAAATATCATATCAAATATTTTACACTAACTGTGTGGCAAGTCACATTATATCTATTCCCTCAAAACAAGAAGGCAAAAACACAATGAAAAACATTAATGCAACCTGAATTCAACATGCAAATGATTACAGAAGTTATATAATGAATCAGTAACTGAAAATCTGTTATTAACAAGTATGAGTCTACTATCCTAAAAAACTACAGGCAGAGAGGAATGCACAAGCGGAAATGACATGGATCGAAAGCATGGATCTTTCAAAATAGTTTTGCATATTGATTGTCACCATCAGCTTGGCCATTTCAGCGACGCACACAAGGCTACACTTAGACTATAGACTACTTTAAGATGAGACACACACATGTACACAAACACAAACAAGGTTACATCTAAACCCTAGGCTAAGAAAATGAGGGGGATTCTTTACAATATCATGTAATATCCACTAATTTTTGTGAGCATTACACACACATGGCCAATTTCAGAGTAATCAATTAAGCTATTGCATGTTTTGGGCTGTGGGAGGAAACCAGAACAACCATAGTAAACCCACACAAAAAGGAGAGGACATGCAGGCTCCACAGGGTGGGGTGTGTGCTAATCTAACTCTGAATTTTCTTGCTGTGAGTTGAGGGCGATACCTGTCACTGTGGCACTCTTCTAAATAGGTAATTAACAAAACTAAAAATGGATACCTGCAATAATTCTGGATAATCACTGCCAACTGCTTTTCATACTGAATTAGTTTAAACAGCTTCATGAAAAATGTAAACAGGGGAGATCTAATATCTACTTGGTTTTGATTAAGGAAGACTAAAAATGAGACTCCTTAGTCTGTAAAACCTTCAGCTTCATATTTAATACTTCCACTACCACACAGTATACAGTATCATTCAGTGTAGACTTAAAGTTATCATAATTTTTTTCCAATTAAAAATGCACAACAAGTTTAATGGTGACGGCTATAACACAAATAAATAAAAGATTAACCAGTGGTAACTTCAAAAAATACACATTTACTGATCGAAATTCCCTTCATTGAACTTCCATAAGCCTGTGAATATGTAGAATATCAAGTTGGGTTTACCTGCACTGAGCAGCACCACAGACGTGAGCACCAGTAGAGATAGCATGCTTTCAGTCTGACGTCCCCGCAGGATAGCTTGTGCAAGACTATACACCAAACGACCAGGAATGAAGAGATGAGGAGAAAACAGAGGGATGGAGGAAGTGAGGTCGAGAAGCACCCAAGCAAGTGCATCCAGTCTCCAGTGTTTATACCCAACCACACCCCAAACTCAGGCCCTGCCCTAGGACTGCCTTGTTTTTACTTCATTCTGTCTATCATTTGCTTTCTCTCTTTCTCCTACACAGGACTTTCACCTTGCATCACTCATGCCTCTTATCACTCATCACCCCACCCCCCACCCCAAAATTTCACCTTTAGAAAATTTCCCAAACAGAAAGGTTAAATACAACGACACAGAACAACTTTATCTTAATTCCCATTCCGTTTTTAATACAAGCTTTCTGGCTAGCTGGCAAGGCTGCAATTTAAAAGGCTAATTTAAAAGTCTTAGGCAAATGACTGAGCCGAGTGTAATGTCAGATTTGTGTGCGGAGAAAGAGAGTGAGTGGGAGAGATTATGGTGTAATTGACACATCATCATTATACCTCTTCTCTTGATGTCATCTCCAACAGACCGCGACTCATCTTTAATCCATGGCGCTTTATGCTGCGAAAGCTATCAAGAGTCCAAAGCCTTTTAAATAATGCATTCTCAATGGAAATTCACACATGAAAACAATATCAAGTCCTTCATGGCAAATTCAATACGTATGAACACGGGGACGAATATCGAATCTGAGACTTTATATAACAGCCTTGTTTATAACATAATTGTTCATTGTTTATAGCATAATTGAGTTCATCTTGTGTGCAGTAACTGAAATATTGATAAACGGCAGATTTTCCAACGAAGAAAACTCATTCTGATGTTATTCACGCCGTCAGAAAGGGCGACTTAGAGAGACACACATTGATTTATCCTATCGTCGCCCTTTCACCAGAACACAAACAACAAGTGGGACAAAGGCGCCTTCTTTCTTCATCCCTTCTATACCCTCTCCCCAGATTCCTCTCCCCTGCTGACGTCTGGCAGTCAAAACAATGCAAGGAGTGAGGGAGAGAGAGTCCTACCATCCCGTTCTCCCACTCCAGACAAAGCTCTGCATTCTTTTCTCCTCTGATCACTATTCCACTCCCCCTCCCCCTAATAAATGGACAAAATAAAGAAAAAATGGACAGATAGCAGCTATAAATAGAGGAGTTAATACAAGGACATTGGAACGAAGAAAGAAAGTCTTTACAGTATGTAGTGATCACTGAGGTGAGAAGTTAAAGGTTGAGGGCTATTTAGGCACTCGTGGTCCTGATAAGTGTAATAGAATGTAACAAACCGTATTAAACTAAACTAATTTTACAGTGCAGGTACAGGAATCACTCCTGGTGGACAAGTCAGTCAATCAAGTTTACTGAAACCCGGGAGTAAAAGTATGTCTAGCCAGTAGCCACTGTAGATTTCACATGCAATATGCAAACGTTTAAACAGCAAAGGTTCGTGGACACCCAGAAATTATATCCAAAACATGAGTATGGAGCATGTCCCCCATATTTGTTGCTACATCGACCTTTGTTTTGCAACAAGGGCTTTCCAATAGGTTTTGGAACATGACTGCTATGGTTGGTTTCCTGATGTTAGTCAATAAACCCTGGCTCGTATTTGGCATTCCAGTGCAAGGAATGTTCTCAATCAATCAAAGTTGCCAACCCAATTCTCTATGGACTTCAAGTATTGCAGGGCAGAAAACTGATGAAGTGAAGTATTTATGTCATTTTTAACATCAGAATCCAGAAATGTCTGAGTTATATTTAGAATGTGTTCCAACTGAACGTCACTGAAATAACAGAGCTCAATAATTAGAAGGGGTGTACACAAATGCTTTTCTATGTAATGTAGATCATCTTACATCATCCACCTCTGTTCATTCATTAATTTCCCATTCTTTGGTTTAGCTTGTGATTAGGTTGTCGCTCTGACTTGTGCTAGCTGTACAGTTTTTATAGTTTGAAATTTTTACTGTAGCTGCATAGCTTCAATTTGTAGTCCCGACTGAGCCACCACCCGTGTGGAGTTTCCATGATCTGCCCATTTCTGCATGGGTTTTTATCTTAGGTCAACTGGCACCTCTACAACATTCCAGTGTGCATGCAAGCATATGTCCTGTGATAGACTGCCATCCTGTGCAGGGTTGGTTCCCACCTTGTGCCCTGCAAAGCCAGATATGCACTGCCAACCCATCATCCCACAACTGTGACCATGAAATAGATTACCCTGGTATAAAAAAAAATGTAGAAAAGCTTTAGGTCGCTTAATGAGGTCGATATTGTCAAGCTCTCACATTGGCTTAGAACATGTTGGTATGGCCATCTTGAAGCACAATATTAGTGATGTCACTGAATTGCTCATGGATTAAGGAAGAAAGAAAGAAAAGCAATGCATACTGAATGGTCACTTTATTAGAGCCACCGCTCTCTAAGTGCAGTAATTTGTTATGGTATAGGTTTTACTAAGTGTTGAAATTGTTTTACAGGATAATGGGCCAAGAAGGGATAAACATGGTCAGTCACAATGCTTATGGAAGCAATACTGTCCATATGTCCATCCATAGATAAGAAAGGACCCAAGGTGTTCCAAGAAAACAGTATTACTCCACTTCCACCAGCCTGAACTGCTGACCCTCCCACAAAAATCTGGATTCATGTGATCAGGTCAGTTTTTCCACTGCTCACTGACCCACACCTTTTTGCCCACCAGTTGAACGTTCTTTACGTAACAGCAGTAGCTTAGCAAATAATAGATTTGAACTCATTCTCTGTATTTAGTAGTACTGTCCCGCTATGCTTCCCTAACCTCCTTCACTACCCTATCAAGTGCAGAAGAAGAACTCAGAAAGTGTTTGTACAGGAAAAAGGCTTGTAATTAGATTGGTGACAATGAATTTCACAACTCAGCAGTGAACAGTCAGGAAGGTGATGGGGTGGACTTGGGGTAAACTGGCTGGCCTAGTAATCAATTTTTGGCTCTCCCAATATACCACTGTGGACCCTTGAGCAAGGCATTTACATTTAACTGGTCAGCTTAGCTGTAATCACTCTGGACAGAGGTGTCTGCTAAATGCTGTACATGGGGATATAGTACACTGGTCACGCTCTCACTCTTACATATAATTGATGAGTTTCTGAACCGAGAGCATTGCATTTTAGCTCAACGTTGACAGCCAATCGGCAACCAACCCGCCCCATATTGACAATTGGAGCAATCAAAATAACAGGACAAGGCAAAACACAGGACGATGTGTACCCAATGCATCTGTGCATAAAGATACTGATTTGAGTAAATATTCACAGTAAAGTCTCACATACAGGGAACTACATGGTGCAAAGCTTGTGGGCAACTAACATAAAAATAAAAAATGATTTAATATGGAGGTGGTCCCTTTTTGCGGTCCCCCCTATAATATTCTCCACTGGATAGATTTCCTCTGATTAGATAGTCACAAAAACTTTAGTGATGGCAGGCACTAATTTTGGCAAACGATGTGTTACAATTTAGGATAAATGTGCAGTAGAGGTTGGGGAGCCAGTCAAATGCTACTACATAAAATTCGTCAAGCCATTTAATGAACAAGCCTCTGCAAAATGGTACTGCAAAGTTGAAAGGCCACAATTTTTTTAAATGTCTGTGGAACCATTAATATTTCCCTTCACTGGACCTGAGGGGTTGAGTCCAAACCATTAAAAAAAAATCCCAAGACCACTCTTCTCCCTCCGTCAAAAAAATGTACAGGTAGTACTATGATTTCTGTGAAAATCTGTCAAACCTACTTTCATCCGTCAGACTGCCAGATGGTGAGGCTTGTTTGATCACTCAAAAGTCCAATTACATTTTTCACACTGATGGTTGACATTACACATGGTGACCTAAGGCTAGAAAAAGGCTGCTTGGACATGGAAAAACCCCAAACATGGAGCTCCTGGCAAACTCTTATTGTGTTAATTTTGCTTCCAGAGGCAGCTTGGTACTTGGCAGCATGTGTCAGATGTGATGAAGGTGATTTATACATGCTAAGACTAGACTGGGGCTTCTCTAGCAGGACAGAAACAGAAATTTGGATGAAATGTCGTCGACCTAACATGCTCGGAACACTCCTTAATGATTACTGAGGTCTAGAGAATGACGCACTACCTCCATTATTTGTCTGTAATGACTAAATGATCATCTGCCTGATTCCACGTGTTTCCACCTTAGTAACGGATGTGAGGCAAGCGAACAAAAGGTGTTTACAATCTTTTGACATAATTTAAAAAATCATTCTAAATCAGAAACTGTTGGGACAGTACAGACAAACGCAACCTGGTCTACAAATGTGTGATAAAAATGATTGAAATGTTAAAAAACAATGTTACTTAAAGAAATAGGAGAAGGGATTTGCAGATTTCTTCCTCTACAGTGCATCTCATTAACCGATTTAAAGAATTTGGAAAAAAAATCAGCGCATAAAGGGCAAGCTCAAGCTCAAACTGTAATGATCTGCAGTCCCTTAGACAGCACTGCATCAAGAACAGTCAATCCTCAAAAGCAAAAATAACCACTTACGTTACATTGGCAAACCTTACAGAGTTACATTCTCCTATGTTACATTCACATATGCCACATAAAACGTTACTGAGCGAAAAATAATTATGCTAATAATGCCCAGAAGCAACAAAGACTATTGCGGGACTGTGGTAGCCTAGTGGTTAAGCTACTGGACTGTGGGCCTGATGGTTCAGGGTTCAAATCCCACGTCTGTCAAGCTGCCACAGTTGGGTCCTTAAGGAAGGCCCTTAACCCACCATTGTTTAAATAATAAGACCATATGAATTGTAAGTCGCTCTGGATAAGGGTGTCTGCTAAATGCAGTAAATGTACTATTGTAGGCTCAGCGGCATCTAGGATGGACCATCACACAGTGCAATTGTGTATTGTGGTCATATGAATCAGTAATCCAGATATTTTGTAGGAAAAAATGTTCTTCGTACCAAAGAGGAAAGGACAACACAGGCTGTTATGAGCAACAAGTCCAAAAGAAATGGTCTGTCATGGTATGCAGAAAAGTACAGTGAGATCTTAAGAACAACATATTCTGCCTTCAAGAAGTCATCTTTTCCAGAAACGTCCATGCATTTTTCAACAACACTATGCAAAACCACATGCTGCTCACATTATAAAGGTATGGATGGATTAGAAAAGGGTATAGATACTGGCCTGTTCTTCTACTGCAGAAAACATAGAAACACAACATTTTTGTTTATACAGTTCCAACATTTCAGATTTGGGATTGTAATTTATATGCATGTTTATCAGAGCATGTGTTACACACAAGAGCAACAGATTGGTGCATTGGTTATTAGTGTATTTGAGAAAGGCTGACATCATCAGAAATGCCCAGTGTGCGTGTGCATGCACAACACACACGCTTAACAACAGCGCTGACATTTAGCTGGTCGTTTGAGGACAAAGGCCTGATCTGTCTCCAGCTCTCCTCATCCCTCTCATGGCAGGGATGTCACAGGGAGCACGGAGTGAGGGATGGCGAGAGGGAGTGAGATGAAGGCATGGGGAGAGAAGGCAAACGAGGAGAAAAGCCATTGTTCTCGATTGAAAGACAAGTTATTGTTTTCAAAAAGCCCTGCAGTGGTGTGGGAGTGATAACAGCGGCAAAAGGAGAGAGAGAGAGAGAGAGATAGAAAAAGCGATTGCAAACACAATACAAAAAGAATGTGGAAGCAATATTTCTGCTTTTGGTGTTGCTGCATGTTTCCTCACATAAGGTTCGTTCGAGAGAAACGCGGCAGAAGGAGAAGTTTCTCTAGTTAGAGAAGTAAGATCAATACTCTGTGGAAATAGCATCGCTCTAACAACGTAAATACTTCAGCTTTCAAGTAGTCGGTCATGACATTCTAGAAGGGAAATACGCTTTCATCTGCACAGATACATCAAGACATCATAATGTCTTTTAGAACATTATATAAAAGGGCAAAAATAGATATTATTAAAGTTCAACAACTAAATGCACTGTACTTCAGAACCAATAGTATGTGGACACCAACTCTGTAGTTCAGCTAACCCATTTCTAAAGGGCACATCAAATCAAGAAGTCTCAAAATACAAATACTAGCAGTTCAATGTGTCAGTGCAGGCATAATTATTAGGCAATCTTGTACTCTGATCATATATTACTTGTAAGCCATTTAACTCAAAAGTATATAAACTTAAATGTTGCCTGGGTAAAATAATTTTGAGCTGATATGTCATTGCAGCATAAGGGACAATATATCTAAATTAACTAACATCTTGTATTCCCGAGTGCATGATTATTAGGCAGCACCTTTGTCATGTGTAAGATGGGCAAAAAGAGATAACCTGAAAAGTCATGAGAAGAATGCAACAAGCTACTGAAGCATTCCCACTGGAGAATAATAGTTGATAATAGTTAGCAGATTCCATTAAAATGTGTTGCGACAAAAAGGCACAATTGCAAAACAAACAGACCAAAAATATTCAAACAATTGACCAGGGATCAGAGCCCCAGCAAAATGTTGCCATGCCCCACTAAAATCAAGAAGTGAAAAGTCGATTTTATCCAAGATTGCTGAAGAGATCACGCAACTTTATTACAAGCACTACATTTCTGTCGCGGGAGAGTCAGTGCCCAGCCAGCAGGATAGAGTGCAAGGCAAAAACAACCCTAGACAGCACACCAATCAAATGTAGGGAGTGCGCATGCACATGCACATGCACACTGGGTGCACTATAACGACACCATACAGCTGGTGCATCCAGAGTAAACCCCATACAGACTGTCCACAGACCACACCACCTGGGAATTTCTCCCTGTGAGGTGACAGTACCAGCCACAATGCCACCCTCTGCCAATCATTTGTCAATATACATTTTCATAGAAGGTCCAATGAAACCAAACGCCGTTATAAAGTCATCTTTAAAAAGTCCACATTAAATGTATTCTACAAGCTGATTAACATTAATTAATTAACATGTACTCCATTCATATCAAATGAAACACTAATTGATTCCGTTTCATTTTAATTTAAAAGCATGAACGGGCAGGTTTGCTATGAAGAGCTTTGATAGCTAAAGAAACCCAGCCACCCCTCTCTTCTCCGCTATTCAAGCTCAACTCTTTAACGCATGAGCTTCTAGAGTGCCGCTTGAGAAAAGGCGAGCTGGAAGGTGAGAGAGAACAAACGAGAAAAGAGAAAAGGAGGATAATTTAATTTTCCATCCCCGGCCTTGCACAATGCAGCTTCTCTCTTTTTCATCAAATCCCCAGAATGCCCTGGAGGCAAAGACTTCACACGTCTACAGTCAACATTCACTTACGAGAGTTATTATACAGCACACATAGCTTAACACAAGGGTCAGATTGTTTTTCTTGTTAAAATGAATATGCTTAATTCATTTAAACCACACTGGACATTTTAGGTTTCTGGATTTCACACCACCACAAAATACGTCTAATGATCATTGGAATAATTAAGGAACAATCTGCAGTAAAAAGAATAAAATAAAAATAAATCTAATTAGTTATAAGAATGGAACAGAGAGTTGAGAGAGTTGTAGATTCCAGGACTCGCACTGTGTGTACCGTGCCAGAGCACGACTGTCTCCCTTCTCTTCTCTCCCAGCTGGACCGCTCTCACATTGTGCTTAAATGTTCTGGCCCCGAGTGTGCTTACTTCTTCATGAGAACACGTTTTGTTTGGTAAGGCGCGTTAGCACAGCACTGTGAACCTTAAGGTTAAACGTACTTTGTAGCTTTTTGGACCTTCAGACAGGGCTCTTATACATTTATATTTATTAATTATGCAAAGCAGCGATTTTCATCTACTTGTCTTGCATGTACAGTGTTTCCTCGTTTATGGCAGAGGTTACGTTCCAGGACCACCCGTGGTAAACAAAAATCTGCGAAGTAGGGACGCTATATTTATGTAAGTATTTTATACACTATTTTAGCCGTAGAATTTGCAGAACGTTTGGGTGGCATTGTAGGGCATGAATGAATTCAGTCTAGAATGAAACAAACAGAATACAACACTGCAGATAAAAACTTGTCATGTCGGCAAGTAGCGACTCAGGCGGCTGATGCTCTAGTCTTGCTTCTCGTTTTTGGTGAGTATTCATCCGCTGAGTAAATACGCTATAGTAGTGTTTTTAACTGTTGAATAATGGAACGTTCACACACAATACATCACTCTCGTATCACACAGACTCTGTCCGTACCGAGCGACAGTACCAGCCACAATGCCACCCTCTGCCAAACATTTGTCACTAGAAATTTTCATAGAAGGTCCAATTAAACCAAACGCCATTATAAACTCATCTTTAAAAAGTCCATATCAAATGTATTCTACAAGCTGATTAACATTCAGTGTCATTAATTAACATGTACTCTAGGGCTGACGGCAAATAATCGATTAATCGTTGTTCGACCCAAACAATTACTAGTCGACCAAATTCCATTGGTCGAC
>JAVSBV010000067.1:553302-575906 GCA_033117975.1 Parotocinclus spilosoma | reverse complement strand
GAGTTTTTCCTTACCACTGTCGCCCTAGGCTTGCTCAACTTGGGATTGGCCTTTTAGGAAAGTGTAATATTGTGAAGCTCCTTTGAGACAATACTCTATTGTAAAAGGCGCTATATAAATAAAACTGAATTGAATTGAATTGAAGTTTTCAATTAACTGTCAAGCATAGCCCGTACAGGCTGAGTTTAGGAGTTTATACACTCAAGCCAGAAAGTCAAGTTCTGCCGATTTGTGTGTTGAGTGTAAGGCATGTTGGGAATTTGAACAATACAATAATGTGATTGTGTTGTGGTACTTAAGAAACTTATTATGAATGTATAACATGGACATGAGTCTGGGTTTGAACAAAAAAATAATTATCTAATTGTTTAAATACTATATTTCAGTATCTGAAGAGTGTATTAGGTACACCTCTTTGTTTTTACACTTACTAGTTTGTTTCACTTACCACAAAGAAGCACTTTGTGGCTTAACAATTTCAGACTAAAGTCCATCTTTTTTGCACACGTTATACGTTTCTTTTCAGAAATGGTCAGGACCCACACAGATCAGGTACTAAATGACAGATCTCAGCACTGCTGTGACACTACAGAAGTGCTTCTGGTCCTGGTAAGTGGAACAGATAAAATGGGCAATGAGTGTAGAAACAAGAGGGAGTACCTGAGGTAAGTACCTTACCAACCGTAATATTGTGAAGCTGCTTTGAGACAATGCTCCATTGTAAAAGGCGCTATAGAAATAAACTTGAATTGAATAGAATACCTAATGGAATGGACAGTAAGTTCATAGTTTAGAATATTTAAACCCAAGAACCCTTCCAATTAGTATGATAAGTCATTCTATGATAATGCATGAAGCTACTTCACAAAAGTCTCAATATATGAAAAATGCAGTATACTATAAATTATGACTAAAGATACTAATAATTATTATATTTAATAATTTGTCTAAAATGCTATGATGAAGGCTTTGCCTGACATGGGACATGCCAGTGAAGCGATGGTGCATGTTCTTGAGGTACATAATGTGTAATAAACAAAATTACATATGCTGAGTTAATCTGAATCATACTGAATTACATTTATTTTAGTATGCTTATTAAATTATTAAAAATATTTATTTTATTTTGCCCAGAGACAAGCATCATCCATTTTATTGTTGTTGTTTTGTTGACTACCTCACAAATCATATTAGATTTTCTTTGGTACAGAAAACCAGAAAACCCAAACTCCTCCATCCAGAGAAGTCTATAGTCCTGATTTGGTAATTTGTGAAAGTAACTGCATGCTGGCCATTGGGTCTACACCTGTGACAACATATCCAAAGGAAAACATCCACACAGGTGTGCCCTATCTTTTGGCATACTACTACACATTTCACTCGCCCGATCTAAAGTGCATTTCTACACTCCTGTCAGCACTCCTTCAGACAGAAGTCCTGCAGGATGCAATTAATGAGCAGGATGCAACTTCATCATACAAAAAAGCTATGTCAGAGTGGAAGAACTTTATTTGGAAGTAATACAACTTTCTATGGCCACACAGCAGTTGCTTTCAGTGTTGTATGTAGAACATACATTACGTTTATATGTTAAATCAAGAAAAACATAATAATCTTTTTTAGGAATATGTTTTTGCATAACACACCACTCTGAAAATCAACATTTGTTTAGGTAAGGTTCAAGAATATAATTTAGTTAAGATGACACCTCACTGCTGCAGACGTTGTGTGTTTAACTTGCAGAAAAGACATTGAAAAGGAGCATGCACTTACTGGCCACTTTGTAACTTATACCTCCTTGTTTTTACACTTATTGCCCTTCTTATCAGCTACAAAACTTATAAAAACATGTTGTAGTTTTGCTAATACAGAATGTAGTCCATCTGTTTCTCTGCATACTTTGTTTGTTTCTTTTATTTTGTTCTCTAATATTCAGGACCTCGTCTGGACGTCATGTTCTCCGGCCAAAAAGGAAAAAGACTGTCCAGATTGGTAATAGAACTAAGTTTAAAAGCCAGCATCTCTGATAATAGGGGTGTGTGTTAGTGGTTCACTTGCAGATCTGCGAAGGTACCATTAATGCTGAAAAGTACATGCAGGTTTTGGAGCAACATATGCTGCCATCCAAGCAAATTATTTTTAGGGGCTTCCCTGTTTATTTTAGTATGTTTATTTATAATGCCAAGGCACATTCTGCACATGTCACAATAGCATGGCTTCGTATTAAAACAGTGGAGGTACTAGAATGGCCTGCCTGCAGTCCAGACCTGTCTCTTATTGAAAAGGTGTGGTGCATTATGAAGCGCAAAGTACAACAGCAAAGACCCCGGACTGTTAAGCAACTGAATTTGTATATCAATCAACAATGGGAAAAATCCACCTACAAAATATTAACAATTAGTGTCGTCAGTTCCCAAACGCTTCTTGAGTGTTATTTGCAAAAAACAAAGTTTATCTGTTTGAACATTAAACATCTTGCTTTTGTAATGTATTCAATTGAATTTGGGTTGAAAAGGATTTGCAAATCATCGTATTCTGTTTTTATTTGTCTTTACACATCGTCCCAACTTCATTGGAATTGGGATGTAGTTGATGGACTATTTTCATTTCAGCAGGTGTTTTAAAACTCCAGCAGCACTGCTGTGTCTGATCCACTTGTATCAGCACAACACACACAACAAAACTTCATCACCTCAGTGTCACTGCAGTGCTAAAAATGATCCACCACTCAAATAGTACCTGATCTGTGGGGGTTCTGACTATAAGAGAACTCCATGTAAGTACTCCATGTATGAAGTAATGTTCTCTGATTAGTCTACATACTGTACGTATTAAGTAATGTTCTCTAATTGGTTTACACTGTATGTACTGTACATATTACGTCACTGTGTCAGCAGGTAATGGACCAACAGTCAATAAAGCAGAGCGCTTACCAAAGTCTCACAATACTTTTATAGATATTGGAAGTCAGTACACATAAGGTGCACCGGATTATAAGGCGCATGTCTGATTTGTGGGAAAATTTAAGGCTCTTAGGTGCGCCTTATAGTGTGGAAAATACGGTAGATTTTAACATGCTGAACAAAAACATGTTTTCATATTGTCTGTATCACATACCGCATGCAATAAAATTGCGATATTTGTGAAGCACTGTGACGTGTCTAATGCCATAAACTATGATGGCAATGTTGGCACCGTGAAACAAAATAAAAAATGTTTTGCAGTAGATTTTCATTTCTAATCGCTGACTGACACTTCATGGATGAGTCCAACTTTGTCAATAAGCATTGGATTCCACTTGCCCTGATACCGTTTCTCCATCTTGACAATGTATTTATGAAACCTTTCACCATGTTCGTCACTCACAGAGACGAGGTTGTCTGGGAAGAAGTCCAGGTGGGAATGAAAAAATCTTCAGTGACGTGTTGCACTTCATCGATTTGTATGCCTGAAGCAGACTTTGAACCTGTTTAACATAGTCAGGAGCTTTACAGTTGCCTAGAAAGTTACAAACGACCTTCTTGAAGGCTGTCCATGCAACACGTTCTGCACCCTGCAAAACATGGCTATCCTTCATCACAGTTGTGATTTGTGGACCAATGAAATACCTTCTTTTATCTTGGCATCACATATGCGTGGAAACATCTGCCGCAAATAAGCAAAGACCTCACTCACTGTTTGTTCAGAGACTTAAAGTTTTTCATCAACCAAAGTTTGATATGCAAAGGTGGAAGTAATATCTTCTTTGGAAGCAACATATTTCTGCCCTGAAATCATTTTTTTTGTGGGGAGGCCAGTCTTTTCTGTAATGTGAATCTTTTGCTCGACTGTCCCACCTGCTGCAGATCCAGTAGAATGGCAAATACCTTTAGATCAACACACACGTTCCAGTTGTACGTTGAGTGCTGAATGTGGTTCAGCAGAAACTGCATGTTCTCATGTTTCTTTCTTGTGAACGGCATGTCCAACAGGTATGGAAGGGTAGATATTGCCGTTGTGCAGCAAGACAGCCTTCAGGCTTAAGGTTGATGAGTCAATAAACAGTCGCCATTCTGACGGGTCGTGGTTGCAACTGAGAACACGAAACAATCAATTGATATCACAGCAAAACGTCAGACTGTCAACTTGGATAAAAAATTGTGTAAAATCTTTATGACGACTGTGAAATGCTGAAATTTTAGTACTGAATGGATTCCATCCATACAGCCTTGGCCCAAGCAGCTCTGGCTGACACAAATCTCTGACCAGATGGTTCAGCTCTAATATATTAAATGAGGGTTGCTGGATGTTGACGCAGCATTTCAGAAAATGTATGAAATTAAACCTGCAGTTTTTGAACACGACAGTTTTAGTGAAACAAAATGCTCATTAAGACTGTTACTCATTGGTGCTGCTAGTTATGCGAGGCTACGTTTTCATGGAAACATGCAGCCAATCATGCAAGTTCCTGCATGACCAGACTAAGTTTTTTAACCAATTGAATGTTTGTTGTATGTTACATTATTCTTGGCCTGGGATTTTACCAAAATAAAACAAGAATGTTACTGTCGAACAAACAAATATATGTAAATAAGATTTACACAATGCTTGTAAAATAATATTGGCCATTTCTCAAAAACTGTACATGATATGAAAATTTCATTTCTGTGATCAGCATCAAAAACTCTATTTAGAACACCAAAAATCGTTAAGGAAACAAAAACCTTGTAAATCAGTGTAATCAGATAGCTGCATAAATCCGATTATGCTTGGATTATTAATTGCATGTAAACACACTCAGTGTAACATGGGTGCCAGATCCATGCATTCTAAAGTATTTTACTACCGTCTGGACTGTTTTCATAGGTTTGTAAGCAGCTATTGAACACTTTGAAGTGACTCTGAAACACAGTATATGCATGAGAAAATGGAAAATTTGAGTATTTGTTTTGGAAGTTTGAAGTTTCTGTGAGATTATTGCAAGGTTGCAAAGTACAAATCCGATTACTTCCTGAGTCCTGACAGAACCCTGCCGCATCCGAGTGCAGTAACTCCATCCATCATTTAGTTATTGATATATACTTATACTTTCATAAAAAAAGATTATTTTTTCTGCAGACAGTATGCACCCAAAATATTTTGTTTTGTCTGGTCAACTTAATTTGATTTGTTAATAAACAACCATTTCTGCACTTTGTCTGCAACAAAGCTGGGATGATATTTTGCACTTTGTAATGTTACCATTCCTTCTCACAAAACCTACAAGTCACTTTGGCACAAATGTAATTGAGACTACTGGATACAGATACTTTTTTTTCCAAAAGATCTGGAATAATGATTAATCTGATCACAATACATGTTTCCACTGTGTGATTGTCCATCCTAGATGCCTCCCAGCCCAGAGAAGTCAACAACACTTATGGACATGGTCTTTTTTCCTCTCAGTTTTGGATGATGGAATGTCATTATAATGAGCATATTAATATGCAATAATTATACAGTGTGCCGTAAACAAATCACTACTTTTCATTCTAAAAACTAACTGTACGGCCAGAAGAGTCAAGCTTTCATCAACTTATGTTAATAGTATTTTTTTTGTTTAGCATACCCATTTTATAACTAACAAAGCACAGTATTTCCTGTGGATCGAGAGGTTTATACTAACACATGTTTTTTGCATTGTCCAAGCACTAAAAGCCCACACCCTGATTTGTGACACACACATTCTGCACCTCTCTATGTGACTTTTCCAAGCTCCAAGTATTGCAATAAAATACTCAGTGAGCGTTTACATTCAATCATATCACTAAATGAAAATCAGGAATATAACATGGTTAATATAAGGCTTCTTTTTTACACTACAGTTTGAAATAGCACTACAGGCCCAACAGAAATACAGACATGGGTATTAAAAATAAAACAAATCAGTACAACCCCAACCCCCCTCTTTGGTTTCGAGAAAAGGTTTGCCAAAGTAGTCCTTTGCCCATGTGGTTGTATCAGCTATTGTTGAATGGCAGTCTCTGATGCAGTGTCGTCTGAGGGACCAAAGATTGTAGGCCTTCAGCTTGCATCCTTGGTCTTTAAGCACTGAAATTCCTCCTGATTCCTTGAATTGTTTAAGGATATTATGCACTGTAAATGGAGAAAGATGCAAATTCCTTCCAGTATTTCTTCAGATGACGAGCATCGTTTTTAAATATTCAATAATTTTTTAATGCATTTGTTGACGAATTGGAGATTCATGTTTCCAGTGTTTCAAGATTCTTGTACAATATCATGATTACAATAACCTGTTTCATCACATGTTTTGTATCACGAAATTATTTAGTGTTTTGAATTAATTACTAGCTCTAAATTGCCCCCGTCTCAACTTTTCTTCGAATGTGTTACAGGCCTGAAATGCAGGAATGGATTATTTATATGGAATTAATAACAAATTAAAGCATAAAAAAATATGACAAAGTAGTACCTGCTCTATTTTCGAACCACTGAAACTCCTGAAACCCACTTCAACTAAATCTTTAAAAGAATCTTGTTTACTTCTGATGTTAAGGTGTTATTTCCCATGTTTGTCCCAGGGTTACCTTGGACATAATGCTGACAGAAGATGGATGCTCCTGAATATTTGGATCTAGATGAGATAGATTTCACGGATGACTTAGCAGTAAGTAATTTACTGAGATAGAGTAAGTGTATTGTGTATGCTAGCAACTGACTTATTTAACAATAGCTGTTTATTAATGATGGGCTTGTTGTATTGATTTACTAAATATACAAGTAAATGCAAATTGTCATGCACTCACATTGAAAGTACATGTATTTCATGTACAAATGTATTTCTGTAAGGTTTAATAAAATTAATTGCTTGTTTACTTTTTTTTTTGTTATAATCCATGTCATGTGCGGAGTGTTAAGGGGCTTAATATATTATGTGACCCTTCTCTTCTTTCAGGTTTGCGCTTACAAAGAACAGCTCCTTTAAGCAACCGGCCTTAACAGCAAATGACTTCAGACAAATTTTCAATTGGCTCATGCAAATAGTGATGGGCCTATTGTTTTTGTTGTATTATTTTCCAACCAACATTGTTTACATTCTCTGCTGACCTATGGTATTTATAATATTCTACAGTGTCTTGTCTTTTTCTGTTAGGTTTTTTTCCCTGCATACATAAGGGAAACTGTGACCAAAAGCTGCTTGTGTTTCTGGTTCTGTTCTTGTTAAATACCACCAGGAACATGATGGGAAATCATCTGAAAAGGGCTGTAGTTGCTGTTTTACAAATGGTGTACATGCAAGATGCACAGACCTCGCAAATTCATAGTCTGTGAATAAAATCTCTGTAGATGTGAGAGGGTGTCAGACTTTGGTCTTTTCAAAGTCTTTTAGTGTATGGTGTATATATATATATATATATTTCAGACTCCATTCAGAAAACGGAAGCTGGCTAACAAGCTTGCTGTACGGTGGCCGAGTGGATATGTAATGCGATATGCAGTATGCTCGGAAGTAGGAGCGGGAAAAAAATAAACGCATTTTTAAATCGACAGAATACAATAGACAGAATTGTGACACTCAAGCCACTCTGCAGCACGCAAGGTTTCTAAGAGCACAGTGGACTCTGTAATCCTTTAATGGAAGAAGTTTGGGATGACTAAAACTCTTCCTAAATCTGGCCATCCAGGCAAACTGAGCAATCGTGGGAGAAGAGCATTGGTGAGAGTGGTAAAGAAGAACCCAAAGATCACTGTGACTGAGCTCCAGAGATGCAGTAGGGAGATGGGAGAAAGTTCCACAAAGTCAACTGAATCACTGAAGCCCTCCAGTCGAGGCTTTATGGCAGAGTGGCCAGTGCTCAGGATCTCAGACTGGGCCGAAGGTTCACCTTCCAACAAGACAATAACCCTAAGCACACAGTTAAAATAACAAAGGAGTGGCTTCAGAACAACTCTGTGACCATTCTCGACTGGCCCAGCCAGAGACCTGACCTAAACCCAATTAAGTATCTCTGGAGAGACCTGAAAATGACTGTATACTAACGTTCACCATCCAACCTGATGGAACTGGAAAGGATGTAAGGAAGAATGCCAGAGAATCCTCATATCAAGGTGTGAAAAACTTGTTGCATCATTTCCAAGAAGACTCGTGGCTGCACTAGATCAACAGGCTTCTACTAAATACTGAGCAAAGGAGCTAAATATTTATGACTATGTGATATTTTAGTTTTATTTTTAATAAATTGGCAAAAAATGTTTGTTTTTTCTGTCAAGATGAGATGCTGAGTGTACATTACTAAGAAATAAAATGAACTTTTTGAATTTTAGCAAATGAGTGCAATGAAACAAAGAGTGATCAATTTAAAGGGGTCTGAATACTTTCTGTACCCATTGTATCTACAGTTGCATATAAAACATCTATGTGAGATCATAAGAAATTTGAGTTATGCTAAAGCATTCGTGCAGGTTTGTGCACCCCTTTCAATGTTCAGCATAATGCATAATGTCTACTCCAAAAAGAAATGTATACACTCTACACTGTTCACAATTATTCAGACAGTATTGGCTTCCCTTGTCACTGTGGCAATGAATTCTTTTTCTGTGATGAATACGACATAAGCGTATATTAAAACGATTTTTATAATTTAATTAAGTGTTATAGTGGAGTGTTTAAAATTTAGAGCTGCCCTAAAAAATTTACTTTCACTTAAATGCAGTGAAAAAAAATGCAATTGTTTAGATTACGGGTAAATATCGTGATTTCCTGCATTACTGAATATTGGCATGTAAAGGTACGAGCGATTTAGTAATAATTTGAACAAAATCCAAATAGGTTTGTATATTTTGGTATTCTCAGTGTCATGGAACTGTACCTCTAACTCTAAATAACAGAGTTTTGTAAAGAAATGCTTTTGTATTGTTAGTTTAAGTACATTTAGTAGCATGTACTTTTATATTTGTATCATACTTATGTAAAATATATAAATGATACAATTAACATTTTACATGAGTATTTTATATTATTAATAGTACTTTTACTTAAGAACTTGAGAGAGAGAAAGGGAGAGAGAGAGAGAGAGAGAGAGAGACAAAAAAGAGACAGAGAAAGACAGAGAAACACAGAAAGAGAGAGATAGACAGAGAGACAAAAAAGAGACAGAGAAACAGAGACAGAGATAGACAGACAGACAGAGAGAGAGAGACAGAGAGAGAGACAGAGAGACAGAGAAACACAGAGAGAGAGAGAGAGAGAGAGAGAAAGACAGAGAGATAGACAGACAGACAGAGAGACACCGATAGAGAGAGAGAGAGACACAGATGGAGAGAGCGAGAGAGAGAGAGAGAAAGAGAGAAAGGAGCAGTAAAGGTGACTACACTCCATTCACCTTCACTATCTTGGCTTTAAAATTGCTTTAGAGAATTAATATGAATAAAGGAAATACACAGAAATTTCTGTTTTCACATTTTATGTTATCTTCATTAATCGCTGTCATGCCTTTGTAACAAACTCTTCATCTGTAAACAAACTCAGAGGAAAAACTTCATCCTGGTGACATGAGGTGTTCTTATCATAAATAAAGAAAGCATTAGGTACAAGTGACCTTAAAGCATATAGTTCGGGAAACTAGACACCTCTGGGTTTGGAGTTAAATAAAGTATGTTCGGTAAGCCATCTTCATTTGCAGCAGGGCTGAAATGGTATTAAAAAAACCTTCTAATTATTGAACACTTTGGTTGAGTGCCCATGTCTCTAGGAATAGGAACCCTGACCAGCAACACAGGGACTAAAACACAACAAGAAATTCTTCTGTTATAAAAACTGCACTGTCTTGTGAAATCGACAAAAGGATTATAACACAATCATTTTGAAGAGCGAAGAAAAGCCGAACGCACTACTGTTGCAAAACAATCTAAGTGGTGTGGTGCTTTAACTAATCCCAAGTTGATTAATTACCTAGCACATCCCAGTGTGCTTTGCTGCAAATTGCCAAATTACACACAATTGCTAGAGGAAATTTGAGCCGTTTGAAAGTTTTGCATGTGTTCTAGCCAACCAGAATCCCGGCATTATACAAGCAGTTCTAATTCAGAGTGGCCTACAGAACTGAACCACACCAGGCTTTTAACTGCTAATGGTCAGTGTTTTATCCTTCCACCCATTAGCCAGAGAAAATAAAAACCTGCACCCTGCTGACTCTAAAACAGGCAATATACCGTACTACTTTTCAGAAACAAAGCATTTACTGAGTAAGACACTGATCATTCTGATGATAACTCCTGTACAAATGCCCATAGCCTAGTGTCATAAACTTGAGATAAAGCTTATTTAGCTGTCATTAACCATATTTAGCTTAGTTCTACGTCTGGGCAAGAAAAACCTAGGACTACTGCCTAAAACACACACAGAATGATCACTTCTTGTTAGGACGCTGGAATTTGTTGATCTATTTCAAAACATTTATTCAAGGATAAATATCTGGATAGCAATGGAGTAAAAACAGTTTAAAATAAAAATCATATCTCTTTTTTACCATACAGATGCACTTTATAGTTTTACAATTACATACTGTAGTCCGTCTGTTTCTCTACATACTTTTGCAGTCCCCTTTAATGATCTCTACTGATCAGGGCTCCAACAAAACACCACAACCCCCCTAAAAAAAAAAAAAAAACCTCGACCAGAGGATGCCCAACCCATACTGTTCAGCAGCAGATGCAATCCTATCTCTGATTTTTACATCTATAAGGTGGAGCAACAAACCGGTTAGGATTGGAAAGTGAGGCTGAGGGAAGACAGTGTTTGAAACTCCAGCAGCACTGTTGTGTGTGTGATCCATACCAGCACAACACATTACTGCAGTGCTGAGAATGATCCACCCCTCAAGTAGGACAAAGTGCATCTGTTTGTTAAGCAGAGCTGATATAAAGATGAGTGTAGGGTGGTCATAACACTACAATAAGACTGTGTACTATGTTAGTAGCTACTTATCACTTTGATAACAACTCCTGTGAAAATGCCCATATCTAACAGACTAGTCTCATAACATTGGACTAAAGATACCATAATTTACCTAAGTTATACTTCTGGGCAACCAGAACAAATTATTATTGGACACACGCATTGAATTAGGATTTTTCCAACGCCCGATGTCACCGTAAATCCCTTATCCCTAATAATCTGAGGTTGCATGCATTCAGTTACAACAATCCAGATTTGCCCTTTTGCTTGGTCATCACACCAAATCAATGACACAAAGTGCACTTGCGTTACACAAGAAGGTGCTATTCAGGAGCATCAATAATTAGAAACGACTTCAATTAAAACCCAGAAGTGTCAAAAGTCCTGAACCAAGCTTTAACAGCGAGCATTTAAAGGCGAAAAAAATACAACTGTGATTAGCACATTTCTTTCAACAACAGCTTAAGCATGTTCATGTTAATAACATGACATACGTCTGATACTTCTGATTTGAAATAATCAAATAATTCCTCTTCACTGGTAGCCTAACGCTGACCGTTCGACCCCACCGTCGTAGTCAGAGCTTGGCAGAGCTTGGATACAGATCGTTGAGATTCTTCATTCTGTCATCACGACGTGAACATGATTCCCCCCAAAAATGTAGTGTTTTCACGAAAAAAGGTCAGAGTTGGTAAGGAATCATAATGTGTTCGATCCTCATAGTGCAATAGCACAGTCAGCATTCTTTAAAAGAACAACAAATATTTACAATCACAAATAAAGGAGCATCAAAAAGTACTGCCCTTGACGGGACATAAATCAAAAGTGGGAATGTGAGTCCCGTCATGTGTGTGCAGGACAAAAGAGAGCAAATGAGCCGTTTATGCCCTATTGTGGTGCTATAAATAAAATCCATAGTTTTCCAACAGCACTCCCTTGTGGAAGTAGCCTGCATGTAAGAAGAATGTGCAAAAAGAGTGTTCAGACTTTTATAAAAAAAAATAAAAATGTGGAGGATGAGAATCATGCTTATCGACGACACCAGGATTTTACGGTTTCACATATACAGTAAAGTGTATTTTAAAACGTTCTGTTCTAATTTACGACTAAACTCAGATTAGGTCATGTTTTGAAACCTTGATTACTGTTACTGATTAATTGAATACTTACTTTCTGCTATTAAAATCCAAATCGTCATTAAAGCATGGCGATTTTTTTTAATGCTAACTACTGAACAATTTAAGTATGTGGTTAAGTAAGTCAGTGGTTAAATGGTCGTAGGAGAGCTAACGTTTGTATGCATGTGCTTTCATGTGTTGAAGCAAAGCCCCCATGTGGACGAGAGACGGCAGAGTCCCTCTGTAAGGCCTCTCGATGCTTTGGACTGCAGATGCACTGATATCAACAGCATTCACAACAATGCTGACGGTTATTACTGTACATTACATTTACATCGACGGTAAGAACACAACTAAATGCTACGCAACACCTCAGGACCTCTTGCATCCAGCAAATCTTCCAGTTAAATAACGAGACATGATCCTCGGGTTAGGGGTGCGAGCGGCTGTGCCAGGTCGATTTGAACTGCCGCAGCCACCAGTGACACGGTGATATGAGCGCGTCGGGTGTGTCAGATTACAGTGTTCAGGGGCGATGGGTATGGAGTCAGTAGTTTTGCACACAGTCATCGGTACTACATCAAACGCTCAGCTAAATAAATAATTCCTTAAAAGACACGTCACTCACTCTAATCTGTCTCAACGTTCACCCTGTTGCTCTTCTTTTATTCCACCGCGCCACGTTTTCCACACTTCTTCATCCCTCTTTCACTTTTCTATTCACATTTTCTTTTATCTCCCTCTAACTCTGACAGATTCTCTCACAGTCTCTAGTTTCTCTCTATCCCGTTCTCCCAACACTCTCATGCCACCTCTCTATGTGATGTTTTGTAGGGGTTGGCTGACCCGTAGGCAGCTCCAGTAGAGCGCTCTGGCCAAAGTCACCACCACCACCAGCAGCACCGCCGCCCAAGCAGCATAGATCCCGCCATACGTGTGCGCCTTAGACCACGTCCCTACCTGGGTAGAGAAAGTCAGTGGAATGCATATGAAGAGAAAGATGAGAAAAGTCAGATGAGAAAGGATGAGACAGGAGGCAAGAAACAAGGAGAGAATAGTTATTAAAACAAAACACCATTTATTAAATTAGTGTTTTGGCACCTGACATTATTTTTGCGTGTTCTGACACATTTTTACATTTAAAAAATTTTATTGACTTCAACAGCCCACACTGAAGGTACTATAAATGCCTTTTGTTGTGTGGCAACTAAACCTACCTGCTACAACCATTTATTTTAGAAAATGCTGATTTAAAAAAAAGCAATATTTCATACATTTACTTTGACCTCGATACAATTGCAGATAGTCAGGTTTTCATTTCATTTGTTAACAAACATCCGTTCCTGCATTTAAGGCCTCCAACACATTCCAAAGAATGTAAATCATTATTTTAATTCAAGCAGGTGATTGTAATTATGATTTGATACAAAGGCTGAGCCTTTGAGGAGCAAATATGGACAGAGGACTTCCAACTTGTGGACAAATGCTACTCAGTGAAAGACAGGAAGAGATGAGCACATTTCCTACAGTGCATAATGTCATTAAATCATCCAAGGAAGGTTTTATGAAACAAATGCAAATTCAATGCATAAAGGCAAAACTTGGATCCCTCAGATAGCACTGCATTAAGATCCATCACAACTCAACAGCTGATAGAACCACACGGAGTGGAAATGTGTATTGCAGTCAGAGAAATCAGTATCTTTTTTTAAAAGAAATGAACACTGTGCTCTGGTCGAACCAAACTATTGGGTCCAAAAGGCAGGGTCTATCATGGCTATGGTATGGGGTTGGGTCAGAGCCCTTGGTAAAGGTAATTTACACTTTTGCGATAGCAGAATTAACACAAATTAGTACACTGACATTAAATATGAACGTGCACATTTTCCAGGGACAATCATGCATGTTTCAACAAGACAAAACAATACCACATGCTGTACACTTTACAAAGGCATTTCTACAGATGAGGGAAGAGGGAACAGGTAATGGACTGGCCCCAATTTGGAAAATGTGTAGAGAATTTTGAAACAAAAAACATCTTTAAGTGTTGTGCCCATGAAAAATATACTGTGAGATTTTATAGTAAAATTGTAAATTGTTTGACAGTTGTGTTGTGAACTTTCACAGTTTTACCATAAAGTTCTGCTATGAATTGTTGATTTTCATTCAATTTTATGCATATATATATATATATATATATATATATATATATATGTGCATATTTTGTCATATTATCCATATTGTTCCAACTTTTTATGATTTGAGGTTGTAAAGTAAACAAAAATATGAATGTAATATGACTAAAACATAAGGTAATGACTTTCTCAGTAATGACTCACAATCAGTCCAGCAGCCGAGATGCTGAAGAGCAAACAAAGCAGGAAACACCACAGGCTCCGCCTCCTGGGGTACCTCTGTCCAATTGAAGAACTGCAGCCAAGAAATTCTGGTGTTAGGACACAGTTTGCACATTTGAAAGTTTGATGTTCAGCACAGATATGCAAGACGGAGATTTGATTTACGCAAGCCATAGAGTTGATATAATCCAACAAAGTTGAGTTTACAAGTTTACAAATCTAAGTTTATGAGTAAGAAATATTACTCTTTAGCAATATTAGTGTGTGGGGTCACTGACGGACACTTACACTTTTCTGCAGTGTGGACATCGAGCAAGCGTCCTGTCGGTAAATTCTGTCCACTAAAATGTCAACCCAAAAACAAGAATATTGCTATTAAGTCGAGTCAAGTCAAATTTATTTCTGTAACACTTTTTACAACAGTGCATTGTCTCAAAGAAGCTGTACAACCTTATATTATCTTAAAAAGCCAGTCCCAAATTGAGCAAGCATAGGGCGACAGTGGAAAAGAAAAACTCCCTGAAAGTAGAAGGAAGAAACCTGGGAAGGACCAATACTGAAATGGGACCCAAGCCACCTGGATGATTAAATTCTCTAATATGTTTTTTTTTTTTTTCATTGGGTCAGGACTTGCATATGTATTTATCCACACGTTTCCATATTTTGTTAGAACTTGGAATGCACTAACTGCTGTGTTTTATCTTTATCTGACACAATACTGTATTTATGAATAGTCTGATTTCCTAGAAATTTGTGACTCCAATATACCTTTTGGCAAACTCCAAGAGTGATTTCAATTGGCTTTTTTCAAGCAAGGTTTTCTTCTTGCCACTCTACCATAAAGCCAAGCTTTGCAGTATGTACAAAATGTCTGTCTCAGATTCTAATCTATCCAGCAACCTCAGACTAACTTTCACTTTCAGACTCCAGGTTGCTTTTCTGGTTTTTGTTCTCCTTAACTGGTCACTTGTTTAAGCAGAGTCACGGTTACCCCATATTCTTTTCATTTCTTCACAATGGATTTTAACCCTCCATGGAATGTTCAAATTCTGGCATGTTCCAAAACGAGCTGCATTCATACGGAGATCACATGATGCTTTAACTGCACTCGGGTGGATCCAATTAGTTTAATTAGGGACATTTTTCTCCACTGTGTCGACCAGACTATGTGTAATATTTTACAGCTGTAAAATACTTACACTTTTAATGTTGATTTTCTTTGGCTATCTTTTTTTCCCAAACTATACTGAGATTTAAAAGTCCAGTGAGCTTCTGCTTTACATAGCTTCTGGTATAATATAATTGCATCCATTTCAGAATTGCTTGGTATGTAAGTGCATCCTTATTCTGTTACAGCAATTTGTGTGTAATCTGTGACTATAACTGATTTTTTTCCAAACTCAGCAGCAGATCCTTATGACTGGTATGGCCGTCACAGTTTATTCTCCTGAATTGAAAATAATGCATCTGCAACTGTTTTAATCTGATGCTGATGATGCACAAAACCCCTATGGAGTAACAGAGGTTGTAATAACGAAAGTCAGAGGCTTTTCATTGGATGTAGGTTGAGTTTTTGGCTAAATTTAAGCTTTTGGCTTCATTTCTTTTATCATGGGTTGCGGTGTAGGATTTTGTTAGATTACCTTCTTCTACATTTGTTTAATTGTTCAATTTGGTGTTTACAATATAAACTATAATCTTAGTCATATACTATATATAGTAGAATAAAAGTTCAGCGATGATGAGTACTTCTGGAAGGCACTGGTTGAACTTAATGTGCAATAACAAAGTGCACTTTCAACCAAATATTTTAATCATATTAATATCAAGTCAGGTGCAAAAACATTTTTTGTACACATCTGAAACAACTTTTGTAATTAATAAAGATTATACTAAAGTACAAAAGGTATACCTACAGTATTGTGTTTGAGCGTTTGTAAAACTAGAATAAAGAAAGTACCAAGAAGGTGTTACTGCAGTGGCCACATGACACTCTGGCTCCCGTTGGTTGTGGATCTGGACTTGCTGGACCAGGATGCACTGGTCCTAAGTTAATAATCCTTTTACTGTAAAAGACACACAAAAACACTTGGACTGTCTCAATCTGTGACTAACGTGAAACCATTTGAAACTGGGACTGCGGTGGCCTAGTGGGTAAGACACTGGACTATGGACCAGAGGGTCCAGGGTTCAAATTCCACCTCTGCCAAGCTGCCACAGTTGGGCCCCCAAGTAAAGCCCTTAACCCACAATTGCTTGGATTGTAAGACTGTATGAATTGTAAGTTGTAACATCGACTGATTAGAGCCGTCGCATGTGAACTGATGTGGAGAATGTTTTGGTGAAATTACCACTGTCAAAAATTCTTTGAAAAGGTTTGGTTATGATTAAACAAATGACCATTGTATGTCACGATGTAAATGATGCTGTCATTTTGAAATTACAATACTGTGTCCAGGTCAAATTATTTGCGCACTCTGCTCACAATTCGAATTCAATTCACAATTTTTCTTTTTTTTTATGTTAAAAAAAAATTACCTTCCCCTGAAATTACAAAAAAAAATACTAGAAAAGGTTTAAAATGGTAAACTAAAGCTCTATTATTATAGAGTTGCTATATATTAAATAATAATGTCATTGCCATCTTATTTCTGAAGAACAGCAGTTCAAAATAATGTAGTAGTTAGTAGTTATATAGTATATAGTGTATATAGTATATAGTTATATAGTAGTTAATAATGTTATAGTTATTACGGATTAATTGGATTTACATGATCTACATTTCTTATGGGAAATACGGCTTCAGTTACCTTTCATTTCGGGTCTAGCCAGGCATTTGCAAACAGATAAATGACATAAACCAAGGTTCCACTGTATGATATAGCTACCACAGAACATTTTGTTTACAATTTGAAACCTCTTTTTCTAGACGTTTCTGATAATTGCATGGGGAACTTTTTTTGCTGTTTAAAATCTTATACAAGAAAATATGTATTGTTTTTCAATGTGCAGAATTTCATTCAGAAATCAAAAAGGACTATCTTAGAAATCAATACTTGTGAGAAAATTGAATCATGAATCAAATTGAATTGAATTGTAAGCCGTGTGCATCATTACACCCTTAGTGCTGCCTTGTTGGTTGCTGTCTTGCAGCTTGGCCAACATTTCCTTAAGATTTAGCTTGAGGACAGATTCCTAACATTTTCCATCAGAAATTACTGGTATGATTCGTAATTCACTGACCCATCAAACAATGTCAAGTTGCCCTGGTAAAGCTGCATATAAAACAGGTCCAGACAATGATACTACCACCACCATGTGTCCCAAAGGAAATAAGGTACATATGCTGCCTTGCAGTGTTTTTCTTTCTCCAGATATAATTCCTCAAATAGACTTAATTGTTCTATTTTAAGTTCTGTAGTTAGAGAAGCCATTCCTGTAAATACCACTGTTTTTCACAACACCAATTGTTATCTGAAAGTGTTGGAATTTGAGAAATAAAATTTCCCATAGGTTGTAGCAGGGATTGAAACAGCGGGAGTTTAAAGTGGGGTTGGACTGCGTATGGTTTGAAATAAAGAAATTTACATTGTCGCCTAAAACATTTCAGTACACTGCTCCCAAAAAATAAGTGTTTATTCCATTTCAATTTTTGTGAGCAGTATGTTATAAATACATTATTTAATGGCTGTCAGGGACAGGGTGTAATATGTTTATCTCTCTGTTGTCCTCTCAACCATTCCCTTATAAAGAGTTCCCGTCTTCAGTTCACTGGTTAATAATATGTATTGGTACCACAGTGCCTTCGTTCTGTTTTTAATACTAACTCCACATGACTAAAACTATTATACATAAACTTGTTTTACAGAAACAATCTTAGCGATGATTGTGTGACTTTAACGCTACCAAATTGGGATTTTGTGCTCATCTTACCAGTATGGACGTGGACAGGCAATGCGCTGAGACGTGACCTTGCAGATGAGCAGACAGTTACAGGGACAGCGCACATACTTCTTCCCAGCTGGAGCATTTTTTATGGGCTACGGAGAAAACGAGCGAGAGTGTAAGACAGAAAGAAAAACAGGGAAAAAGAATAAATCTAGACATGCCATTATGAGGCTGAGAGAACGAAAGCAAAAGTGTTTCCACCTCACTTGTCCCCTATATCACTCTATTCTATTACAAGCAGCAGAAAGTCACATGACTTGCAAGACTCAGCTGAAAAGGATTAAAAGGGTATAGATTGGCATTTTTACAAGTTTGTACAAGGATTTCACTTCTGTTTCCACCGGCCATAGCCTAGACCAGTTTCCCAGCCCTGAGGTCTGGAAAACCCCTGCAAATCTGTTGGAGTTTTTTTTTTAAGGTTCAGGTAAGTTGGATCCTTACAAAGGCATGAAATCAGATGCCTGTTGGACAGTCCCATTTTAACTTCCGAAATAGCAAATATGATGTCTGTTTATGTGAAACAGCATGTAGTACTATGGTAGTGGTAGTCTGTGGATATACTGTGCCATACAGTGGTAGCCTAGTGGATAAGACACTAGACCATGGACCAGAAGGTTCAAGGTTCAAACCCCACCACTTCCAAGCTGCCACTGTTGGGTCCTTAAGCAAGGACCTTAACCTATATTGCTTGGATTGTAAGACTGTATCAATTGTAATTGCTAGTCCCTCTGGATAAGGGCATCTGCTAAAAGCTGTAAATGGAAAATGTAGTGTGCTTTTAGCCATTTACGCTGTCATTTGGACTCACTGTAGCTTCGTTGCAGACTCCACACTTGACCACGTGCTGATGGATCTTGCCCTCAACGCTGATAAGAGACTGGCACACACGGCAGCTGATCACAGGGGCACTTCCGCTTTCTGGGGATGCCAGGGGCGAGTAGGGGGGAGGATCCTCACCCAAAAGCACAGAGGGCTGAGACGGACTTGAAAACGGTGGGAAGCCTGAAGGAAAACAAAAATGCAATAGTTAACTTTATTCTACCATGTTTGTGGTCAAAAAGCTTCCAATCTTCCAGGTATTTACGTTTGTAGTAAAATGAAACGCGATCCACAATTCTTTGCATAGAGTTTGGATCTTTAAAGAAATGCTGCCTAAGCAGCCTCCTTACTGTGCGTGGAAGCAATACAATTATGTCCTCCTCCAGGCAGGTTTATTACAGCTTCAACTGTTCTTTATTATAACCATTGTCTGATTCATACGCTCTACACAGAATCATACAAAAACAAGCAGGGCTGTTCAATTTTAAAACCAATGATGTGGAAAGTAGCAGCAATGAAATCAAACCAGTTTTTCTGAAAAAGTGCCAAACTTGTTCTCTATACACACTTAAATATGGTCTAACATTCATTTGAATGGTAACCTTTTGGTTGGTATATCCAAAGTGGGGCACTACCTCCAGAAACTGAGTGCTTGCAAAGGTTTCATGGTTTCAAGGCATACAGAAAACTGTTTGAATGCACATGGGACCTTGACGTGAAGACAACCATACAATTTTGTAAACTGTAAATGTTATGGAATGTGAACGGTGCCGACTCCAGTAACGATTCAAGAGAACATGCATTTCGAAATAGAAAATATTACAGCTCATAGCATGAAGTAGGATGGCTTTTAACATTAGCTAACTCATGCCAACGTGTTTGTGCTTCAGAAGCTCCAATACGGAGGATGTGCTTGTTCTCCCATGCCAGCTAATGTTGGCTTTACTAATAGTGCAGCTGGCAGCCTTTTTTTCTGACTAAAATTCTCCCACATTTTGTTTTTGAGGCTGCTATGGCACTTGATATTACTACAATAAGCAGTAAGTTAAATACCTTGCTTGTTCATAGTCGCTTTTAGTTGATTATGTTGATGAATCACTGCACCCCTAATGTCTACTAAAAAAAATCCAACCTGTTCCTCTCCTGTGCTGTGTACACTTCAGCATGAAACAGATCCAAATCTTTTACTCTGTAAAAGCAGCATGATAAACTGAAAACACAGGAAAGGGTACAATAGTCTAAACTGTCTTTGCATGATCTATCACTGACATTAACCTGACCATTATCACAAACACTATGTGCTGATTAACATCCATCTGATCAACAGCCATTCACTTTAATGGCCGAGGTCTTCAAATCTTAATCATAAATTATAATAGGAAGTGAAAATCTGTCTTTAACTATGGATGTTGCAGCTGTTACAATACACAATACTGTACTAAATTCAAATTCCCAGATTTTATACTTAGAACATATTTACGTACATGACTGTATTTCAAATAATTATTGTGAAATTCCATAACGCATTGGAAGATGCTGTTTAGATGGTAACGGTGGGTGCACTCGTGGTTTCAGTGTTGTCTCTGACCCATTTACGTATTGTTTGCACTCAGTTTTCTTGTGAATATGCTAAAGATGCAATGATAGCTGGAATCGGGTGGGTTTTCAGCGTGATCAGCCATAAGAAGTGATCGGTTGATCAGTCTAATCTAGCGATCAGCCAACTAGTGACCGTTATGTCTCAATAACAGTGTCTTTGTCTGAGAACTCGGCAGTCTTTTGACTCCTGCAGCAGGGCTTTAAGTAGCTAAATCCAGTGTGTGAAGCAGAAATTTGGTCACATTTTAAAACAATGTGACTATTTATGAATACCACAGTATCCAGGATTACCACCCAACAGCACTATCGGCAATCGGAATCGACCAAAGAAGATGCAATCGGTGCATCTATAGAAAAGACCCTTTATATTTACATCATGGCTACATCCCTATACTACTGTTACGCTGATAATATTAATAATAATAATTCTATTTTGTAAAGCTAATGAAAGGTTTTCTAATCTTTTTACTTTTTTAAGTCTATATCTATAACCTATATGTATTAATATTGTGGAAGAGCAGAGTCATAAAAAGCACTTCACTGTCAGGTATACCATGTATGAATATGTATGTGACAAATAAACCTTGAATTGATTTGATTTGATTTGAGATCTGGAGTTGGCGCTTCCACAAACAATGAGACGTGTGAATCCGGATATGTGTAGCCTTAAGGATCAGGTTACATTACTGTTTATGATTGTGTTGAGTCGTACAGTGAGATTGTGTGTAACAACAGTCACAGCAAACAGCAGGTAGTCTATCTGGGGAATACCAAAATAAATAAAACCATCTTTACTTCCCCTGTGTGCATAACAAAGATGTCATTGAGGTAAGTTAACAGATAAGCAAAGAATAGGTTATAAATTTAAAATAATAGGCACACTCATGCACATGTACATGCCCACGCTCACACACTCACACTCAGAATACCTGGTTATTTTATGGTAATCTCAAATTGTTTCATGAATGTCTAAGTCACATGGCTTATTACAACTGCTTGCTATAAATATGTTTCAATAGAAATACTTTTTTAATCTTAAAGACAGCACATAATAATACGCTATTTAACAACCTAGGAACAGAACAACCTAGCAATGCCCAATCCATTTTCAGTGAGCTATAGAAACTGCCAGCAAACTTTGTGATAACTTTTTCAGCAATCTGAAGATGAGAATGTGCTGGCAATATACAAGTGAGCTAACCTATTAAGTGCCTTAAACGCAAGCAAAAGTACCTTAGATTTAATTCTAAACTAAAGAGGAAGCCAGTTTAAGGAAATAAGAACCGGTGTAACATGTTCTCGTTGCTTAGTGCTTTTCAGTAATCCTGCAGCCGCATTATAAAACAAGTGCGACCACTGGTACTGGTTGATCCCAATAACGACTCCAATAACAATCCCAATATCCACTTGATAACTGCACTGATAGGTTTTTCAAACTGGAGGACTGAGTCAAAGATCACTCCAAGACCTCTCACTTAGAACTTAATACTGTGGAACAGTTGGCCAAGATAGTTGCGGGAGCTATTAATAACATGAAAGCAACAAAATAGTCTTCATTTGTCTTCATTTAATTGCAGAAAATTCATCAACATTCACTTTTTAATGTGTTCAACGGGGTTCAGTTACAAAGACCTCAAAAAACTGTTGTCATTCAGTTTAGTCGTCCACATAGCAGTAACAACTAATAATATGCAACCTAATAATTTGACCTAAAGTAAGCATATAAATACTGCAATATAAAAAGTATGGGAACTAAAACAGACCCTTGAAGCATCCCACTAGTTACATTGGCAGTAAGTGACAATTAACTACCATGATCCACAGATA
>JAVSBV010000067.1:492154-503892 GCA_033117975.1 Parotocinclus spilosoma | reverse complement strand
GGACCCAGGTCTCTCCACCCTGGGATTGAACTCGGGACCTTCTTATTGTGAGGCAGCGGTGCTACCCACCGAGCCACCGTGCCGCCCTATATGAAAATAATAAAAATGCAATACAGTACTACTAACTTAACATAGTGGGTTTTATAGTGCTAGTATATCTTACCTTTTCCCTTCTCTCCAAATGCCAGTGAGGGAGGCACTGTTATTTTTCGCTTCTCACCAGGACACATGTCTTTCAGGCCCAGGTCCAAGCCCTTGATGACCTCCCCAACCCCCAGGACAAACCAGTGAGGCTGGCCATCTTTAGCGGAGCGACTAGAAAAAAAGAATTGGATTAGAATTGGATGTGTTATTCAATGTCAACCAGAACAACACTAACATAAATAGTGGAGCTAATGGTCCATGCTGGTTTTTACCTGTAAGAAGGAACTGGGTTAGTTTGGGAATTTTACTCTGCTGGGTTTTGATGTTCTCTCTATTGAACGTTATTGATTTAGAAACGTGACCCACCTTGTTACAGCTTTTTGGTTATACAGTATTTCTAAGCAGTGTCTGTGATTTGTTATGCCAACTTTAAACCAGTACTGGAGCAGTAAACTGTAAATAGTTTGCAGATTAAATTGCACAACTGTTCAGTAGAATAAGCATATTGTATTCATTGTGTTTATTCAATCTTACCTGCAGTAGAACTGAGAGCCGTCCTTAGCGATAAATCCATCATAATGAGCATGAAGCAAATCCCCTTTTTTAGTTTTCTGGGCGCAGTTTTCAGGCACGAACAACACCTCGATCTGAACGTCATTACTTAATTCGCTTGCAGTTATCAAATTGAGGAAAGTGTTTAGAATCTGAAGGAGAAGAATAATGTTTAAAAAGCAGCGCTCAGACATCTTGCACATCTGTCTGCGTGGCAAAACCTCTAGGTTAAGGTTGCCAGATTGAAAGAGAATTCCCTACTTTACTTGGACGGCTGGATAGAGGTATATTTAGAGAGGCTGATTAGACATAGATGATTGGATGGATGGATGGATGGATGGATCTATTATTCATCTCAGTGAAATGTACTGCATTATGCATTGTTATTAAACGTAACAAAAATATACTAAGGGTGCACAGACTGTGACAGAAAATGGAAAACAAAAACAAATACCTCTGACCAAAAGAAAATGTTGATTGTTGATGATTTGAGCAGTTTTATTGAATCACTAAATAGTCTAAAAACTTTTAAATGTCCTAGTGGATTGTTTGTAACTAATTTCCCCAATACACAATGGTTTTGTTATTTTTTTTTTTACAGAAAATATTTGTTAAGATTTGTTTAGACAGAAAAAAAAACTTAGTTAGATTTGTTTTGAACCAAAAACTCTATCAAACTGACACTCGAGTGGCTCAGTGGTATCCCACACTGTGACCTGAAATCACATCTCACTGGTACCTTACAGGTAGGTTGAGTGTCACACACTGGCATAACTGGTCATACCTTGGATTAGGGAGGTGAGACGCAACAATAATCATCCCTTCTAGCTGTGAGATGAACTAGTGTTACATCTAAGCAAGTGTAACGTCTGCACTCTATCTATCTACTGTATCTATCTATGTCTTTATTTGTGTATCTTTGTATATATGATATATGTATATTTGTATCTATGTATATATCTATGTATCTTTGTATCTATGTATCTTTGTATCTATCTTAATAACTTGTACTTGGGTTTGAATAGAGATTAACACAACACCTGTATGGGAGAGTTTTGATAAACACCGATTTTAATAAACCAGTAATGTTTGCTGATAGTTTTCTGAATAAGGATTTGTAAAATTAGTTTTCGAAGTTAATTTTAAAAAAGATGATTATAGTTTGGTATGGCCTTCGAGAATTAATTTAATTGAATTTTTTTATTGCAGCAGCAGAATAGTCTTATTGTCATTTGACAAAACAACACAACATGACATTAAACACTTTAATATTGTTAGCCAAAAGGTTATAGAATAGGGGTTCAGTTGTCAGACTTGTGTTCACTCAAAGGACAACTGTCTTGGCCTTTGAACCATTTGATAACAACGGAATATCTGAAAAAAGCAGGTAAGGATTTTGCTGAAGGGATTTGAAATTCTGGGAACTCACATCCTGCTGATGAAATACTCAGCTATTATTGCTGAGATGAGCTTAAACACTGAACCTGGCAACCCTGCACTCGTGGTCCGTTGTAACTTCCTCTCCCAAACTTCTGACTGTGTTTCAAATGTTGACAAACCGCTTTACCAAGCAGAAACAACAAAATCCAGCGTTTCATCCTCCAGATCTTCTCATATTCTGTCATTCGGAGACCAACATGAAGAACACAAATGTACAAATCATGTAGCTGCATTCCACACATAAATCCTCTCCCTCCCACCCTCTCATTCTTTTTCTCTCTCAGCTACAGCGTGTTTAAAAAGCTTAACACTCAATAGAAATTTATATTTATATGTTTGCTGTTGTTTGGGCTTTCACGATGTCATGGTGTTAAATAATATGGCAATCTTTGGTTAATCTGTATTTAAGATTCCAGTTTGTTTTAAATCTTCTAAAGTTGTTTAGGGGGGTTTTTATAGCTCCCCCTCTCACCAGAAAATAATGGTTTGATCCCTTAGACGGTATTTATTCGGCATTTTCATGACAGGGACATCATAATAATCCTCAGGCTGATGCGGTTGTTCCCCTTACAAGTTTCCCTTGAACTTTATTTCAGTATTTATTTTTATTTATACAATGCGTACTGTATTTCAGGTTTGTTAAAGGTTTCATGTAGATATAATTCATAATAAATGTCCATATAAAAATGTTTTAAATGTTTAAAAAATATCTAAATTTCATGCTGCTGTGTAGTGCTATGCTAGCTGCGAGCATTAACACACTAACAAACAGATTGGCACAAAATTCACTGTTCTTAATGTAACGAGTTAAATTAGTGTTAAAGGGTTCAATATCTAATACATATTTGAAATCTTTAATGAATATTTTTTTTACTATATATGGTAATGAGCTTTTAATGGGACTGTTTGTTGTTGGTGGTTTAAAGTATTAGCTTAATAAACACAGAATTGCATAATAATCTTGGTCTCTTGCACAAAAACTGTTTTAAAAGTATTCCCATTAAATTAGTGCACAGTATTTTATGAATTGATAGTAATGAATATACACTACTCACACAAATTAGGGAATATGCTTCTTATTATGGGATTCTTTTTTAATATTTGCTGATTTTTATGAACAGTGGCCTATATTAAAGAGTTTAAGATACTAAGCTGATTATTGAGTTTTCTCTACTTTGAAATTGAGCCATGTCAAGCAGCAGCAGAAAGACAAAGTACAGGGCAAGAAGAAATGCTGATCAGGAATGAAGGGAAAAGTGTCTCAGGAATGAATGTGAAAGATGGAAAAGAGAAAAAGAGAAGAAATCTTTCTATACTGCTCACAAATATTAGAGTGGATTTCAAAATGAAGTATCATATAATGAAATATTCCCTAATTTAGTGTAGTCAGTGTTCATATAACAAAAGTACTCAGTTGGAGTAGAGCTGTGTATGAGTATGGTTTCTTGTAGCTTATGTTTGAGCGTTTAAACCAGAAGTTAAATATTTACTGATATTCAGATTATAATTTGTTTAACACTGATTTAATGTGCTCCACTGCTTTGCTTAGTTACCCTGTTGTATGTGTGTTCTAGACAGTGGGAAAATGTGAAGAAAGACAAGGTACAAGGTTAAAACAGCAGAACTGCAAAGTGCACTTGATCCAAAGAGGAAGAAATCCAGCATTTAAGCAAGAAGAACTTGATTTTCAACCTTGCTGTTGTTATCCTGACCATCAGGATTGTATCCAGGTTTGACTAAACCACACTGAAGATCCATTGATATCCTATATGAATGGAATTTTTCTTGGATGCTTGAGACGTAATTGTGGCTGCATATTAAAATTGTAAATTCTTTGACAATTGCATATGTTACTTTTCACTCACCCTGTAGTACACACAAGAACTTTTAGTAGTGAAGTGTGTTGTTTGGGACAAAGCCTTTAAGTTCAATTATATGAAGATTCTTTTTTTTAATTTGATCATTGTTAAACTTCTATATTCGCAGCCCAGAGATTCCTGGCTTGAACCTGACCAGGTGTGAAGTCTGTATGTCCTCCCCGTGGCAGTGTGGGTTTTCTCCAGGTGCCCTCGTTTTCTCAAATATTCCAAAGATATGTGTTTTAGATAAATTAGTGTTTCCAAAGTGTCTTTACTATATGAGTGTAT
The DNA here is from genome assembly GCA_033117975.1 of Parotocinclus spilosoma. Taxonomy (NCBI): domain Eukaryota; kingdom Metazoa; phylum Chordata; class Actinopteri; order Siluriformes; family Loricariidae; genus Parotocinclus; species Parotocinclus spilosoma. The sequence continues at coordinate 499,609 of JAVSBV010000067.1, read as the reverse complement.
GTACCCCACGATGGATTGGCACTGACTAAGAACAAGTGGATTTGAAAGTGAATTCATTATTTTTTCATTATTTCATTTCAGCATAATGGCACGAGTAAAAAAAAAAAAAACATCACCAAACACAAAGCTGCTGAGGTTTTTTTAAAAGTTGCGTTAATGTAAGTACAGTATCCTCCAAAATACTTGGATTGGCAAGGCAAATTTTCTTGTTTTTTTTGTGCACCGAAGTCATTTCGGTTTAAGACAAAAAGGTTAATATGAGACAAGAGTTCAGAATCTCAGCTTTTATTTCCCTGGTAGTGTTCATCAGATGTGATAAACCAATCAGGACATACCAGGTGTTGCAATTAATGTTGTTTGTTAAAGCCCTAAAAAGGTCTGCATGACTACTCTCCTTCTTGGCTTGGGTAAACCTATACAGATTGTAAAATATTTGTAAAAGAAGGTAAACCACAATGAATCCACAAAGAAGATAAAGGAGTTCATCCAGGGGAAAAAGTGGAAGATTTTAGACTGGCCAAGTCAGTCACCTGATCTTAACCCGATTGAACATTCATTTAACCTCCTCAAGAGGAGACTGAAGGGAGAATCCCCCGAAATAAACAAGAATTAAAAGAAGCTGCCATAAAAGCCTGGAGTAGCATCACAAAGGAAAAGTGCAACAGTTTGGTGATGTCCATGGGTCGCAGGCTGGAGGCTGTTCTTAAAAGCAAGGGTTTTTCCACCAAATACTGAGTGTAATTCACTTCAACTTTGTTTGTTCCTTTACTTTTGCTCATGTATAAAATGGTGTGGTGTAATACAAACAGTGATAAATCCAGATTTACTTGACATGTTTTGAGGAAAATGCCAGTAAATAAAAGCTGAGATTCTGAACTCTTGTCCCATATCCATCTTTTAGTCTTAAACGCAAAGGTCTTCAGTGAACAACAAAAACAAGAAAATTTGCCTTGCCGTATATTGGAGACTGTATAATGAGCATCTCCAAAAGGCTCAGTCGTTCAGAAGCAAGAATGGGGTGAGGTTCACCAGAACAATGTATCTAAACATTACAAGGAATTCATAATATTATCAAAAGATTCACAGAATCTGGAGAAATCTCTGCAAGTAAACAACAAGGCCAAAAACCAACCAACATTGAAAGCCCGTGACCTTCGATCCCACAGGCGGCACTGCATTAAAAACCACCATTCTGTAAAGGGTATTATCACATGGGCTCAGGAAAACTTCAGAAAACCATTATCAGTAAACACAGTTCCATCTACAAGTACAACTTTACCAATAAATCAACAACAGCCAGAAACACTGCCGGCTTCTCTGATCCCGAGCTCATCTGAGATGGACTGATGCAAAGAGGAAAAGTGTCCTGTGGTCTGAAGAGTCATTAAGTATTTTTTTTTAATCATGGACGTCGTGTCCTCTGGTTCAAAGAGGAAAATGACTGTTCGGATTTTTATCAGAGCAAAGTTCAAAAGGGAGCATCTCTGATGGTATGGGGGTGTGTTAGTGCCCATGGCATGGGTAACTTACACATCTGTGAAGGCACCATTAATACTGAAAGGTACATACAGGTTTTGGAGCAACATTTGCTACCATCCAAGCAATGACTTTTTCAGGGACGTCCCTGTTTATCTCAGCAAGACAATGTCAAGCCACATTCTGTACATGTTACAACAGCGTAGCTTCATAGTAAAAGAGTGCGGGTATTACTCTCAAGGCCGTGTGTTTCAAAGCATTTTCATGCTGGACGACCCAACCATGGACCATCTACAATGTACAATGCTCTTATTGAGGAAATGAGGCTGTTTGGGCAACAGCTCACGATACATGACCCCATCCATCCTCCCTATAATACAGTGCAGTCATCCTGTCCCCATCCTGTCCAAATACAGAGGTCAGACATTTTCAGTATTTCTTGAGTTGTACACACTGTAGCAGGGTTTTGGGCCACTCCTTCATACAGATCTTCTACAGATTTGTAAGGTTCCAGGGCTGTCGCTGGTCAACATTAAATTTCAGTTCTCTCCAAAGATTTTCTATTGGGTTCAGGTCTGGAAATTGTCTAGGCCACTCCAGGCTGTGTGTTTCGGGGCATATGACATCACCTGTTTGAAATCACTTCATTATGTACTTTTAAAAAATTCTTTACTAGCCCTAAATTGACTGGTCCCAACTTTTTTGGAATGTGTTGCAGGCCTGAAATGCTGGAATGAATGTTTATTAATTAAAATGAGGATGCCCACAAAAAGTCATACCTAATTAAATACTAGATTTATAATGAAAATAGGTTAAATTAACCACAGAAGGTTAATTGACTACATAAAATGAAGACATGTAGACACTAGAGGATATAAGTACTCCACTTTGTGCATTCCAGTGCTGTGCAAAAGCCATAGGCCACCATTAGAGCAGATAAACCACCACCATGTTTACTATAATTTACCATGTTTACTATAACTTAATAGCTATATATAAATATTTCCCTTTCTCCCAACTAGAATACAAGCCGAAAAAGTAAATGTTTAAGCGGCATTAAAAAGAGAATATATAAGATAAAGTGACCAGTATTTACACTTGATCAATAACAGCATCTGGCTGCTTTATCCGGATACCAAGTTTTCCATTCCACAATCTGAAGAAGATCAGGAATGGTATTTTTGAAAGGGAAGCTTTTATAACCTCTTGAAATATGAGATGTATATAGCAATGTTTGCATAAACCAAATGCTTAAACAGTGTAGAGAACAGATGGGCCATAGACGATGCAGCAGATGACTCAGAAATTTACTGAACTCAATTGTTTGGAATGGAGCAAAATCTCAAACTGTTTCTTGCTCGGTTGCTTGTTATTTGAATAGAATACCACATTGTTTAAAGAATATATTTAATGCAATTCAACCAAAATGAACATTAAGCCTTGAATAGAAATTGCATCAATCCACCACTGCCCCTACCAAACGCTGCATTAATCCAACTCAAGACCAAACACTGCATCAAAGTAATATTGGCGCAGCAAAACAGTGCAGTAATCCAATACTTACACCCCACACACATGCACACAATCACTACATTAATCATATACTGCCCCAACAAAGCACTGCAGTAATCCTATATTACCCCAATAAAGCGCTGCAGCAAATCAAAACTGGATCTACAAATGTCTGCATTTAACCAAGACTAGCCCAAACCCTAAATCAAAACGCTGGCTCAATAAAACACTGCAGTAATCGAAACAATGCAATGCAACAATGCATCAGTCCGACACTGATGTACACAAAAAAATATAATTGCATCAGTTGCATCTATTGCATCAGTCCAATTCCCATTTAGAAAACCAAATACTGCAGCAGTTCAATACTGATTCAGCCAAACACTTCCATAATTAAATACTGGGTCAATACTAGACCACATGATTTAATCCAACACATCCACCACCACTGCATAAAAACACTGCTGCCTTAACCAAACACTGCAGTATCTCAACATTTCCCCAAAAACACTACGCTAATCCCATGCTGGCCCAAGGGCGTACTGATTCACTTCAACACTGCCAGTTCCATAATCCATCATAATCCAAAACTGTAATCAACAAAACTGTAATAATTTAACCATGCTGATACACAAAATCAATGTGATCCACAATGTCACTACCAAAAGTCACCTTAATCCAATGCTGCCTCGACCAAACATTGTATCAAAACAACACTATCACAAATACTGCACGAAATTGACACTGGCCAAACACAACAAAACAAAACAATAGCCTGCAACCCACACACGCAAACACACACACACACACACACAATCTTGAACTTTCTCAAGAAACATCACAATAATCCAACAGTGTCCCTACAAAACCCTGAATCAAAACAAGGGTGACCCAACAAAACATGACAGTTACTGCCAGTCCCAAAAATGCATCAATCCAATTCCCAATCAGCCAAACACAATTTAACCAAAATTATATATTCCGCTGTCCCTACCAAAAACTGTAGCAGTCCATAATAATTGGTCCAAATGCTGCATTCATTTAACAGTATCCCAAACAAGAACAGCTTTAATCTAACAAATCAACTTCTACACTAAAACAATGCCAACCTTACCAAACCCTGCACCAATTCAATATTAATTTATCCAAATCCAGCATTAAATTAGAATACTAACCCAAACAAGCACAGCTTTAATCAAACACAACAAAACACTGCACTAAAACAATGCTGCCCTAACCAGATACTGCAGTAACACAACACCTTCTCAACAAATCACTGCATTGATTGAACAGTCTCCAGCAAACTCGACATTCATTCAATATTACTCCACACAAACACTGCATTATTCCAAAACAGCTTTGCCATAATCCAACACCGGCACTACCAAACACCACCATAATCCAACAGTGCCACTACCAAACACCCCCATAACCCAACGCTGGCACTAACCAAATTCACTGTATCTAACACTGCCACTATCAAATAGTAATATATTCCAAAACTTCCCCAATACAAAAACCAAACATTAATCAATGTTTGCATTAATCAATCACTTCAACAAAACACTTTTAAATCAAACACTGCCCCATAAAGTGCTGCATCGATCCATCACTGTAGCAAACACAGCATGAAAACAACACTGCTCCAACATGCCAGTGCATAAACACCACTTAAACATAACTTTCCCCCTTTGTTATTTTCTATCATGTCAAAGAAAGGTGTTACGTACCGTTACTTTTCTGTCTGCCGTTTCCTTTTCTACTAACTGTGTAGTCTCAGTCAGTCTTCGCCTGTGCTGGTTGTTTGTGCATTTCAAATCAGCAGTGAGCCAGGTGTGTACATTAATTATTTGCGCAGCTTCATCATTTCAGTTGTAGAAGCCGTGAAAATAATCTTGTAAACAATTAAGTCTCTTCTGGATTATTTAAATTGTTTATGGTGATGAAAATAATTGAAGCAGTAAAGAAAGGAAATTAATCCAACATCTTATTAAGGCCTACAAGTAAACCAAATGAACGACAATACTATAAGGTGAGGTTTGGACCTGTTTTCAGCACGTGGACAGCGACATGCGTGCGCTCAGGATTCCAGCGACACTCTCAAGTTGTGAGAGCTGACTTTCAGTGGAGATTTTAGAACATTTCAGTTCTGGGACAGGCTAGGGCCGGTGGCTATGTTAGATAGGCCAATTACTTTCTGCCTAAATGTGCACTGTCACCGTCTGTTTGTCCCACTTCAGCCCCAGAACCGCCACTACTGCCTTCACTAAAATGGTAAAAGCTATCAAAAGAAATACAACTGCAAACACTTTTGACGAATGCATTCAATTATCAAAGCCAATGCTTTAGAAGCTGTCACGTTGCGAATAGTTTTAACAAACGCACAGAATAAAGATAGTAAAGCCTCAGCGTGCATTTGAACTAAACTTTCTAAACTTCAGAATGGACAGAATCATTATCTTACCTGATTGGTTGCTAGTGGATGAGGGGCCGCTAGAAGCTGCAGTGTAATGTGTAGTGCAGAAGTCAGCAGTCCAGCCAGGATGGCCCAGGTGAGAGGCAACGGCAGCATACTGTAGGTGGCAAAAAGTGTGAAGAGCACATATCCCACGCCGTCGCCCAGCAGCCCGTACCCGAGACCAGTGGCCAGGATCTGCGTGGCCATAGCCGCCCAGGTTATAGCGCCGCTGTACTGCAGGTACCCGTGCGAGCTCGCGTCCTTGCGCACTACAACTAGCGCGCAGATCACCACTTCCACGCCGGCGAAAAAGCCCAACAGCGCGCCCTTGATAGGGTCGACGGGCGTGGCGCCCAGGGTCAGGTGCAGCACGAGCAACGTCAGTTTGGTCACCACGTCCAGGACATTCATGACGGCCACGGACTTGCGCCGTTGGCCTAGGAAATAGCGTTGGTAAAGGCGCTCGAGCTCGCGCGACTTGAACGCATAGCGCAGCGTGGGAAAGATCACGCCGCGGTACGCGCAGCCCCAGCTCACAAAGAAGTCTGAGTTGCTGGGCGCGCAGTCGAGCTGCAGAAAGCCTAGGTCGCTGCTCGAGCGCTCCGGGAACACTTTAGTGCCGCAGTTGTTGTGCCGTTCGCTGATCGAGGTCCTGCCAGCGGACTGTTTGCGCAGGTCTTGGTCCGCTGGATCGTCGGCCTTCGGGCTGCTGTGCTCGTGGATGAACCGCTGCTCGGTGATGTGGCGCACTGCGTTCTGCCACAGTAACCGCTTTGGTCTCCCGCTGCTATTGTTCGTGGGGGTTTTGTTGATCGTGTACAGCTCCTCGCTCGCGCTCGAGCACCGAACTTCGGATAATTCCATCGTTCCCTCAATCCGACACAATGCCTCTGTGCCCGTGTGTGATTTGTGCGTATGTATGTAGGAATGTCGGTGTCTGTAGGCACTAACCGAACATGTTCAGTGTGGGTTTGGCTCCGCGCTGAGTCCGGGGTGCGCCGCTTCTTTGCGCTGGAACGAAAATAGTCGTGAGAAAACGGTAGCCATGCATGATCATGCGTTAGCTTGCAGTGACCTTTCTCCTTGGATCGAATGAGTCCTAGCAGTCAGAAGGGCTTTCTCATGGTGGCCCTGCCACGCGCTAAAACGGGGCATTCGCGCGCTCTCACCTCCATGTATGTACTCGTCAAAGCAAAACAAACAGATATCTCCGTTGCATCCGGTGCACTGCTCTACAGATTCTGCAACACGCGGGTGTAGCCTCGCTTATGCCGCGTGGTCTTCCCTCTCGCTCCTGGAGAGCGCTTTATTTTCCACCAAGCGTACTCGCGTGAATCCGCAACGATCGTCCCCGTGACACCTTTCCACCTCCCATGGTCCGCATAAAGCACCGCGGCACTTGCCGTTATGCCTGATTGCTTACGCCCAGGAGATGTCAAGGCAGGTCGCTTCACATGAAGGTCCTGAGCTTACCAACTCCAGGAATTGTCAGAACTTGATGCCCGGTACAAATCTCTCAGCCAGAGCATCTTCAGCTTCAGCGACGAGAAAAGCTCAACGTCGAGAGCGCAGTAAGCTCACACCGCGACGTGGCACCCGCCCGCTCATTTTGGGATCTGGAGCGAGGGGCAGACTCCAGAATGCGCACAATCTGAACCAATAAAACAAACAAAAGGCAGGGTCAGGGGCAGAGCTGACATCAGCACGCGCCACAGACCGACCAGCCAGCTCACCAGACAGGGACGCCCTCACACTGAAATGACGGTGTGTCAGTCTGTCTGTGTATGTGCGTGTTTTGGTGCGTGTGTGCGTGTGTATGTCCCGGCATGGGGCGAGCCGTGTGTCAGCTGAGTATAAAATGACGTCACACAGCCTTAGCCTCTATCGCCCTCCCTCGCTCTTTGTCTCTTTGCAAGATCTTCAGACAGACAGTGAATTTGTGTGTGTGTGTGTGTGTGTGTGTGTGTGTGTGTGTGTGTGTGTGTGTGTGTGTGTGTGTGTGTGTGTGT
>JAVSBV010000067.1:458016-469460 GCA_033117975.1 Parotocinclus spilosoma | reverse complement strand
AGCTCTGACTGGGTAACCTGAGTGAGGGTGTATGATGTTGAAAGAACCGAAACACCCAATGACCCCAGGAACATCACTGAAGATGTGTCCCAGCACATCGTAGGAGGTATCTTGAAGTATGGTCACACCAAAACTTTAAGGATCAAAAACTTTCCTTAACATCAAAAACTACGCATTCTAAACAGTGAGAATATTTTACGGATTTTGGATTTGGAAAATTAACCTCAAATATACAATTTTTTAGCTATAAAATAATTGTTTGCATGCGCATACTGTAGAATTTATGCAAATATTGTATATTGTGCTGGGTTTTTTTGGCATTGTGAAAAACCCATGGTAAAATTAAGCAAAAAAGTAAGCAAAAACAGACAGGGAACAAAAACAGAAAAAAAAAGCAGACTTAAGTTGGATGTTAAAAATATCTCTTTTTTTCATGTGAAAAAATTATACTCTGTGCAAACAGATCTTAAGGCTAAAAAAATGCACCTGGAGTGCACAAAAAGCTAATGAGCTCTACTTTGGATCTAAAACTAGTGAACAAATCAAACTCCGGGATTCTCACATTTGTTGCGCACATGTGAAGTTAACCTGAGAGCTTGGCTCAGAAGATTTCAAGTTCAAGTTATATGGTAAGAGCAGAAAGCTCAGGTGACAGTCTGCTACTTATTTTTTACTGGTGTACCTGGCTTATCAGCTGAAAATGACACATCTGTCTTCAGCCATAAAACCAGTGCTGCATGATGGACATTGCAGTTTGACAGGACCGAATCCACCAGAGACAGAGAGTTTGGAGGAGACAGATGAAGATGCCACAATATATGAACCAGATGTAGAAAACAGAACTGGTTCAGATGTTGAATGCTTTATACCTGGTTATTTTCGTCTGATAACACAGCGCAAATTAAATGAGCTGGTAAAAAAAAAATTGCATAAAATGTAAAGCAGAATGTTGAATTGATCTGGTATTATTTTTGCAGGTGGACACATCTAATCTCACATCTTTTTTTTCAGAGAAAGCAAAGCTTTTAAAAAATGTCCACTGCTTTTTGATTAAAAAAAAAAAAAAAAAAAAGAAGTCTGAGAAACAAAATCCCTCATCAAGAAAGATTTTTACCGAACTAAACCACAATTGCCCCAATTACTGCCAGTCACTGTTGCCATTAATTGGTTGAACAATCTCCCATTGGTTATGACATCACTTAATCTTCTCCTATAATAATAAGGTTGGAGAAGACAGAGCAGGGAAGTTGAGAAAGTTTCCACCCCATATGCTTTGTAAGAGAGTTAGGTCATTACACACAGACTAGACATTCAAAATAATAATTTTGATACAAGTTTAAAATATAGCACCAGGAAGCTGTTAACTATGACACGATACGAACATAAAAGGATTAGTACAAATAAATGTAAAGTATTTTCTTTATGCATTTACTCAAGTAAGGGTAAAAAGTGTATTTTTTAAAAGTACCTTTGTAAGTAAATGGAGTTGAACACCTCTGGTCACTATGGAGACCACTTCACCATCCAAGTGCTTTAGGAGCAATATGCATAAATGATTATTTATAACAGTTCAATAACTGAGCTGGCACAGCTTCAACGTCCCTGGTTCGATTCCAACCTCTGGCTCCGCCAGTATGGAGCTGGCATGTCTCCCTGTCCATATGGGCTTACTCCGGGTAGACTGGTTATCTCCCACATTGACTGACATACACATGCACATACTGTTAACTGTTCCAGACATGCATGTTAGGTCATTTGGTGTTTTTAAAAGTGCCTTTAGAGAGTCCCTATGCCACTGACTGGGCACCAGCTTTCCTCCAACCCTGTTGAGTATGTAACCCTCACCAGGATGAGATAATAAATAAATGAATAAACAAATGAATGAGCTAGATATATAAATAATTATCCTGAATGGAATTGTTATATTGCTGTACGTCAGTGGGGAAAATGAGGAAAGCTGTTTTTATTAAAGCATAAAACATTTCCACTGTGGAAACTCTAGTTTTGCATATACTATTATTAGTTAATAAAACAAAACAGATTATCGAGGCGCACGCGCACACAGCAGACTGCCTGCCAGTTTCACACCATTTGATTGTTATTTGCTGATCTGTTTACATTTTCTACAAGATGGTCAACTATAACAACTGAAAAGTAGACAATTTGAAAAAAAGTTTCTGACTTTGAGCAAGATGAAAAAAAAAAAAAAAAAAGTCATGGGAACGCAGAGAGAAAAAGCCATTTCTACAACAGAAAAATGGATATTTCCACAGGGAAAAACATCCAAATCCATGCCTGCCAAACATTCTAATGACAGTGAACCAAGTTCACCAAGTACCAAGTTTTGAAATAACACCAAGTGACACTTGCCATGACCAATGATCCCTAAATGGTGAAAAGTGCAAGGCTTTGTTAAACTTCACACTAAACCTCATTAAAGCTCACATTTTGTCTGTCATGTTTCAAAGCCTTGGCAAGTTGGTGAGCAAGTCTACTGAAGTGTGCCCCTCTAGATAACGGGCTGCCCTTCAGATTGTTATTAGCATACGGACGATTATGATCAGCATTTTGAATGAGGACAGCTAGGCAGAAGAGCTTTATAGTGCATTGCTAACCTCCATGCAACTCCTCTCTGTGGCCACTAGAGGCATTTTCTTACTGTCACACCTTGAAAGAACAAAGCATTTAAAGACATTGATGGTCAGTGGCATCAGTACCTCACTGAAATGATCTTGATTTTGTGTAATGGAGTGTCACTGAGACGTCTGTCACAACTTTACTACTGAGACAAGTGAGTGAGTTGGTTTACAGTTAATTCTGACTTCTCAGTGCAGCACCAAGAGCTTTGGGTTTTAGATCGGCGTGCGCTGTAGAGAGCAAATGACTCAGCTGGTGAGAGTGTCGGTCATAAAGTGGTACTTCCAGCAGCTGAATGTGGTTAATAATGAGCTCTATGGAAATAGAGCACCAATAGCGCAGAGAAGTGACTCCACTCAGAGTGCTAAGGATCCACTTTATGCCCTCACCACACTACAGGCACATTAGCTGACAATAACTGACGTAGTGGGTAAGTGAAATTCATGAAGCAGGACGCTACATATGGTCTGACATAACTTTGTCAAAGACACAATTGCTAACTCGCTCATTCATGGCAGTGCACAGAGCAAGGCTGTATTAACAATCATGTGCACTGCAGAACGAAAATATAAACATGTAAATATAAATATAAACAACAGAATATAATCATGCCTCACTGGCTGCACAAAACAAAGAGGGAATGATTCGACTGATTTTCAGAACAGGTCATGCAAAATCACCTCTTAAACCCTTTAAACACAAGAGTACAACTTTTCCATTTCATGCTGAAATCTGAGACGTACGTAACACTGCATATACTCATGTACATTGTTAATGCACAGTAAATCAGTATGAATTAAAATATACTACATTTGTTTATGTTTATAGCTGCAATATTGAGAGCTAAAATATTTTTGGGTTGTCCATTGATCAGTAGGCAAGCTTATAGGAATTGGACATGAGCAAAGGATTGTTTCAGTAAAGAAAATGGTTTTGGTGTAGGTGACTATAAAATTTTACTATTACTGCTATTATAAGGCATTTGCTTTACCACTTCATCGAACACTTCATCTGCTTTACCAGACCATCGAACAGCACGAATATCAGGTAGCACAACTGCTCCTAATCATAGCAAACAAAATGGCTGGAAAGTACAAACTGGAAACTCAAACCATATGTAAACAACAGGGGTGGGGTTTTTCTCTAAACAACAACTCAGTGCTTCAAAACAAAAACTTTAATTCTCTTAATATATTTCCTTACCAAACTAGTTTCTTTCTTGTTTTTTTCTTGTTTTCAAGAAAGAGAATAGCTGCCCCTCTACAAAGTTGCAGCAAATAACATTGGTTCAATCATTGCCTCTAGCAGGCTATGCCAATTATGCCAGAGTGGCTCTGTCGGTAGAGCAGTGGCTCAAAATGCTAATCCATGGTTCCAGACCAGGGGTGCCCCCACAATACATTTTATCCTAGTAATACGTTTGATCTTCATGACAAGGCAATTAAGGGAGGTTCAACGGTTCAGTGGCTAGCAAAATCACCTCCCAGCTCTAAGATTCCTGGTTTAATCCTGACCCAAGGCTCCATCTGTGTGGAATTTGCATGTTCTCCACATGTCCTTAGTTCATGTACGAGTGTGTTAATATATGTGTTTTTTTGATGAAGTGGCACCGTAGGTTGTAATAGGTACATTGTGGTGGACACATATTTGGGATTTTCACTCCAGAATGCCCTGGGCTCTGATTGGAGAACAGGGTACCGAAAAGTAGGAGGGTTCAAGAGTTTAGCGGGAACGGTCAGACTTTTTCCCGCTCAGAAAGTTGAGAGGTTTGGGTTTTGCTTGCTATAGAAAATAAAGGCAAGGTTTTTGTATCCGCATCCGTGTCTCCTTTTTTATTCGGCTCCTACAGGATTATATATATACTGTATATTTTTAAACAAAGCAAGAAGCAATAATATAGTGTTAATACTGTAGCGTCGGGGTAGAAGAACCGGACCGAGACTCGCCAGCCCTTTTCATAACGCTCTTTATTATAACGTAGCAAATCCAGACAGAACTGCCAGTCCCGAGTCACCTAAAGTTCGCTGGTGCCAGGACGCTTCGCTTCCGACAGCGACCGACGTTACAATACTATAGTGTATGAACTAGATTTACGCTCTAGTAACTGTATTTACTATAGCATAATCAATCTTTTTCTGCACAGCGGTGAATCCGGCGCTGGGAAAACTGTCAATACCAAGCGAGTCATTCAGTACTTTGCCAGCATTGCAGCCAGCGGTGCAAAGAAGGACACGGCGGCTCAGAACAAGGTGCTCATTTCAGAACCTTAAAGTCACCAGGAACATGATCTGGTGCTATAATATGACGTCTTTTTCAGGGAACTCTAGAGGACCAAATCATCCAGGCTAACCCTGCTCTGGAGGCTTTCGGAAATGCCAAGACCATCAGAAACGATAATTCCTCTAGATTTGTAAGGACGAACCTTCACCTGAACCACACGGTCTATTCGGTGCTTTTAAAAAACCCTTCACGCTGTTTGTGTTTCATGTTCTTAGGGAAAATTTATCCGAATTCACTTCGACACCAGAGGAAAACTGGCATCAGCTGATATTGAAACATGTACGCTATATCTTAACCTGTTATCATGCTAGGAATGCACAGGCTAAATCAGCTCAAACATGCTCTGTTTTCCCATATCAGATCTACTGGAGAAGTCTCGGGTCATCTTTCAGCTAAAGGCAGAGAGAGACTATCACATCTTCTACCAAATCTTGTCAAACAAGAAACCCGAGATCCTCGGTGGGAACAGGGGCGATCGTCAATAAATGAACATCTAATCAGTTCAGTAGCTGCTTCCGGTTCTAATTCCTCCCTTTGTCCTGCAGAGATGTTACTGGTGACGCAAAACCCCTACGACTACTGCTTCATCTCGCAGGGGGAAACCACAGTGGCTTCTATCGATGATGCAGAGGAGTTAATGGCTACAGACGTAAGTGGCTGTTATAGGCGGGACAGTTTATTTGATCCAAACATAGTCATGCTTTCAAACTCATCTGGCTGACCGATGGAAGCAAAGCCAGCAGATAATTAGCTAATTAGATTATATTACATCAAATTTAGCTTTGATTATATACACACTAGACAGATTATAAAATAAAATTGTTACTCGAAAAGTAATCAAAATGCATGAAGCTCAGCTCTGAAACTCTAGATGTTTTTCTTACCATCGAGAGCCTTTACTCTTAAATGCATTGGCATGATCACTGATCAGTCTGATTTCTGCCGTTATCTAAGGCAGAGAAACGACTGTGGAACATTTTGTGGAGACACAGAATATTTTTTATATATATATACACACAGTAAAAAGAAGAAACAAAGAAAAATTTGGTGATTTACTATTAACGTTTCAAGTTGATATCGCATGTTTCTGTACAATTACAGGCTGGTTGCAAAGTAGAAATGTCAGCCAGCTGGAGAATTATAAATATAAATAAACTCATCATTTTGAGTCATTCGAGAATTCTCGAGAATTCGTTTAAAGGTTAAGCAAGACCTTCTTTAAAGGAAACATTTTAAGGACTGTTAAGTTCACTCTAAACATCTCTCAGCGTCGTTACGTGTTAATGATTAATGACGTGTTATGATTTCCGGACAGAATGCGTTTGATGTTCTGGGCTTCACACAAGAAGAGAAGAACTCTGTGTACAAGCTGACCGGAGCCATCATGCACTATGGAAACATGAAGTTTAAGCAGAAGCAGAGAGAAGAGCAGGCAGAAGCTGATGGAACTGAAGGTGGGTAGAAGTCTTATTGTAATCAAACCCTCATATATATATATAAATAACCCTGATCCTAATCCCAAACGTATTTTGGATCCAGATGCAGATAAAGCTGCTTATCTAATGGGTCTGAACTCGGCCGACCTTATAAAGGGGCTCTGTCACCCGAGAGTGAAAGTAGGAAATGAGTGGGTGACCAAAGGACAAAATGTCCAACAGGTACCGACCTCATTCACCTTCATCAGAGATAAAGCTCAGCCTGGCGCTGTTTCTACTCTGTACCTTTGTGTGTCTGTAGGTGAACTACGCTGTGGGAGCTCTGTCCAAAGCCGTGTACGAGAAGATGTTCCTGTGGATGGTGGTGAGGATTAACCAGTCTCTCGAAACCAAGCAGCCACGGCAGTACTTCATCGGCGTTCTGGACATCGCTGGGTTTGAGATTTTTGACGTGAGGGCCTGCTATTTACAATCTATCTCGAGATTATAAATCTTACATACCTGCTTAATCCAGGTCTGAGATGTGGTGAGCTGGGGCACAACGGGCAGCACAGGACACAAGGAGGGAAGTACAGAAGAAATGACAGAGTAATCAGTCCATCACAGGGCACATGGGCAAGCAGAAACAACAACCACAACCATGAGCATGTTACTGGAGTGTGGGATGAACCAGAGATAAATGTTATGTTTCGTTTGATGCAGGATGTCTTTCTTTTTGACTTGTGTAACGCTGGACTGACTGTGTAAACACACACCATGCCAGGCCATGCCAGAGGGCATGACGACATGGCACTAAGGACTGTGGCACCCAGCATCCAAAAGTGACTCTGTGTATCGGACTAAACAACACCAATATGCTCGGTTTTTATGTTCTTTTATTCTATATCTTATTTAAAATCACTCTCAGCGACACTGATAGCAAAGCTAAGCGATAGAAAAATGAACAGGAAATGCACAATGTCATAAAAAAAATAACCCAAAACACTGAGGCATAAACATCAAGAGAAACAAAGAACACAAAACACAGTTAAAACTCCAAGTCCCATCAAACGGATTAAGCAGAAAACGTTCGGGGGTTTCACAAAGTTGATCGTGTAAAAGTAAACAAAGTTCTGCTGACTGACCAAAGATGCCTCTTTGTTAATCGCTTCCTTTACAGTTCAACACTTTTGAGCAGCTCTGCATTAACTTTACCAACGAGAAGCTCCAGCAGTTTTTCAATCATCACATGTTTGTGCTGGAACAAGAGGAGTACAAGAAAGAAGGCATAGAGTGGGAGTTCATCGATTTTGGCATGGACCTCCAGGCCTGCATTGATTTAATTGAGAAGGTGAGAATGTTATTATAAGAACGTTATTATACCTGTTTTCTTTTTATACTGTTATGGTGTGCACCAAATGACATCGTTCATGTTAAGCAGCCATCATCTCAGACTGTACGGAGCATTACATGTAATTAGCACAGTAACATCTCATTGGGTTCCGCTCGTGCTCAAATGTCTCCAAATCGGCTTTAAAAGCCCGTGTCTTTAAAAGGGTTACACGTCTTTTGTTCTGCTTTTAGCCCATGGGTATCATGTCTATCCTTGAAGAGGAGTGCATGTTCCCCAAAGCCACAGACTCCACCTTTAAAGCAAAGCTCTATGATAACCACCTGGGAAAATCCAGCAACTTCCAGAAACCAAGACTCATTAAAGGGAAGGACGAGGCCCACTTTGCTCTGGTTCACTACGCCGGAACCGTCGATTACAACATCAACAACTGGCTAGTGAAAAACAAGGATCCATTAAACGAAACCGTGGTGGGACTGTACCAAAAAAATTGTTATCTTACCTGTTCGTCAATTATGCTGGAGCAGATTCAGGTAAGCACAAGCACACACGCACACACAACCCTATGTGACCAAAAGTATTGAGACACAAAGCACACACACACCCCTATGTGACCAAAAGTATTGAGACACAAAGCACACACACACACACACCCCTATGTGACCAAAAGTACTGAGACACAAAGCACACACACACACCCCTATGTGACCAAAAGTATTGAGACACAAAGCACACACGAACACACATCCCTATGTGACCAAAAGTACTGAGACACAAAGCACACACACACACACACACACACACCCCTATGTGACCAAAAGTATTGAGACACAAAGCCACATTAGAGGCAGGGTTCAGTTATTACGTTAACAGAAACACTTTCACTCCTCAAATGTCCAAATCTATTTTTAGGGTGTGACTGTAGAGTAAATGCTATAAATTAATTAAGGAGAAATATTCGATATATAAATAAAGTAAGCATTTAATTCATAACCCTCATGACATTACATTTTGTTATAAAGATATATATATATATATATATACACACACACACTAACACTGTACATATATAGCACCTTAATATGCTTTAATATAGAAATATTACTTTATTAGACCATTAGAAAAGAAACGCAGTTACTTTAACGGATTTTTTTCGGTAATCTTGAATCTTCCTAAAATGGGATCAGATCTAACGTAAGATTCTACAGAACCACAATCACCAGTAAAACCATTCCATATTTTCAGCCATGTCTGAATCAGGGAGCGTTAAAAAGGAAAAGAAGAAGAAAGGATCATCTTTCCAGACGGTGTCAGCTCTTCACAGGGTACGCTCCAAAGCTACACCTTCTGATCTAAGCCCTCTCTCTTCAGAATGCACTCAGACTGAACTTCTGAATCCCACTTCTTAACCCGACAGGAGAACCTGAACAAACTAATGACCAACTTACGTTCCACTCATCCTCACTTTGTGCGCTGCCTCATTCCTAACGAGACCAAGACCCCCGGGGCGATGGATAACCCCCTGGTCATGCATCAGCTTCGCTGTAACGGCGTCCTGGAAGGGATCAGGATCTGCAGGAAAGGTTTCCCCAACAGAATCCTCTACGGCGATTTTAAGCAGAGGTACTAACGCCGTCTCCTCATCCACGGTCCCAATAACACGACGGCTCAGAGCTTCATTTATATCATTTATACTCACATTCTTCCATGGTTGTGTAGATATCGCATCCTTAATCCTTCGGCCATCCCAGAAGGACAGTTTATAGAAAGTAAGAAGGGAGCTGAGAAACTTCTGGGTTCTCTAGACCTCGATTTCCAGCAGTACAGATTTGGCCACACTAAGGTAAGCGTCCTGATCACGTTCTGCAACTACTGGATGAGCAGACAGATGTTTTCATAACGTGCACTGCAAAAATCCAATTCTTATTGTCTAATTGTCTAATTTCAAAGCTATAAATCTTGTTTTTTGCCACTGATAAGATTTTTTTTCTTACCAAGCATTAAAAGAGTAAGATTGTTTTGCTTTTTGTAAGAGCAATTACCTTATTCAGTCTTACTTACAAGTTTCACCTTATTTTATTCTGATTTGTATATCCAAATTTAAGATACACAATAAGTGATTTTCACTTAGTTTAAGACCTAGTCTACACTTATGGAATCTTACTTCATGGATTTTGAGCTGGGGCAAAAATACATTAAACAGTCTTTATTTGTCATGTTTTATGCATCATCGTTTACAGTGGGATGAACAAATATTTCTGGTTATCAGTCTTGGTCATAAAATGTAGAGAAATGATAGGATTCTGTCTGCCCTCACCAGCCCACACATACAAGTGCAAAACAAAGACCTAGTAAGATTTCTTACAATAAGAACAAATTGCTTACCTATTTATTTTTCTTTGCTTAATATAAGCGTTTACATCTCATATTTTATACATTTTGTCTAGTTTTTTAAAATGCTTTAATTGCACATTTTATTACTAGTTTTAAGACATTTAAGTGCAAAGCAAAGGCCTAGCTAATACTGCTTATTTTAAGAAATCTTACAAAGTAAAAATTGTTTACCCCATTGGCAGATTTCTTTACTTAATATAAGAATTTAGATGTAATTTTTTATACACATTATGTCGTTTTTGGAAATGGATTTTTTGCCATGTATTAACAAAGGTCTGTCTGATTGAAAGAAAGTAAAAGCCTGTAGAAGCTGTTTTTCTTTCTGGTTTCTAGTGAAGTTACTGAGAAGTGTTAGTCATTGCTAAAACAACGGGATCTAAATTCTAAAGGTGGCCTAAGACTTTTGCACATTACTGCATCGTGTTCCCCTAAACTCAAAACCAACCTGCTTAGCTAAAGACCTTTATCATGCTTTAACAAAGTGCTTATGAGAGTAAAGTACGTTAATAAGTGAGAACCCACTTTGGATTTGACCGTTTGTTCCATGCTGGACACCATATCGTCCAGCTCCAGTTTCAGCTCGCTCTTCTCCTTCTCTAGTTTTTGTTTGACCCGTTGCAGGTTATCGATCTGCTCGCCCAGCTCAGCCACGCTATCGGCTTGCTTTTTCCGTAACGTGGCGGCCGTGGCCTCGTGATGCAGGGTGGCCTCCTCGAGGTCGCGTCGCAGTTTCTGGAACTCGGCCTCCCTTTTCTTGTTCATCTCGATCTGGGCGGCTGTAGCTCCTCCGGCCTCCTCCAGCCTCTCACTGATGTCCTCCAGTTCTCTCGCTAAATCTGCTCTTTGTTTCTCCACTTTAGCTCTGGCGGCTCTTTCTGCTTCCAGCTCTTCCTCCAGCTCTTCTACTCGAGCCTGAAATTAAACAGAGTTTAGAAGCTGTGCCCCTGTCATGAGCAGGACAATCATTACTTAGGGGGACGTGACACTAAATACCTGCAGCTCCTTGATTTTCTTTTGGAGTTGTATAATTATGTTTTGTTCATCCTCGAGCTTGCTGTTAAGCTGGCTAACTTCAAAGTCTTTCCTGATTCAAAATAAAAACGGAATTTATTGGTAGGTTTATAAAGAAGTTATCGATCAGATACAGTACGGCCGTAACGGTACACTGGGTTCACGATTACCGATACGATATACAGTCAAATCCGGTTAATGGGACCGCATCGGGACGGGAACGTTTTGGTCCTAATAACCGGCTGGCCCGATTAAACGAACATGTCCTATGTTAGAAGACGGGACGTGCTATGTAACATATTCAATGTTTATTAAACCTTTATTGTACGATTTACACGTATAGCGAACGTACAAAC
>JAVSBV010000067.1:337783-349629 GCA_033117975.1 Parotocinclus spilosoma | reverse complement strand
GTACGTTCGCTATACGTGTAAATCGTACAATAAAGGCTTAATAAACATTTAATATGTTACATAGCACGTCCCGTCTTCTAACACAGGGCGTGTTTGTTTAATCGGACCAGCGTGAAGAGTAAATCCATTACATAACTACTAGTTTCTCGGTAGATTAATAGTACATTTGCTCAGTTACCAAGGTGAACGTGAGGTGAGGTAAGGTAAGGTAGATGTCCTCCAGCGTTCGTAAGACGTTTTTGTTCCATTTCTGTTCTCGTGCACGGGGTCAAACGGCAAAGCTAAACGGTGTTAAACCCTACCAAGAGCCTTTTGTGCGAGTTCGACCTGGCGTTGATTCAGAAAGGGCTGGATCAGGGCTGACCCGGGACTTTCATGTTTACGTGTGAATTGCAAGAAGAAAAACTTTTGGAGCGCCTCAGAAACGTCGGGGCCTCGCATTGTGTTGTAAATTACCCCCTAACTAACGCAACAATTATTCAAAACGTTTCCTTTATTGGCCTCCCGCCTGGAGGCACCAGCAGGCAGCCTGGACGTGAATGAACACAGAGAGGAGGCAGCAGCCGCTCCGAACCGCGGCGAGCTCCGAATCCCGCGCAACGCGCATGCGCGCCGGCTCGGCGCATGCGCGGGATCATCCGACCCGAGGTCTTTCAACACCCCGGGAGGCTCCGTCCCACTGGAGATGATCATAGGTAAAGAAAGAGCTTTAACAGAGCAACAACAGAGATTTAAAGCGCCCTGAATGGAGCTACGCCCTTTGAAGGGCCAGATTAGGAGCTTTGTGTGCTGCCGTTTGAGCTTTTTTTTTTTTTTTTGTAGGTTCGCAGACGTCCAAACTTTAGACTCTAGTCACCAGAAACCATTTAGGCGAGTCTCGAGCCGAAAATCATACACAATTAAAACAACTCCTCAGATTCTGTCATTAAAGCTGGGGGGGGTGTTTATTTCCAACGTCAACACAAATTCCTAGACTTTTTAAACTCACCCGTCAACCAAAGTCCCATTTCTGAACAATGGGCCGTTTGGTTTCCTCAATAAACAGGAGACCAAACCAAGCCGGCCGTATTTTAAGCGTAAACGTCGTCTTTCTTGTTAATGTTTGATTCAAATTAATTCAGTTCACGTTTATCGCCTCAGAGCAGCTTCACAATATTACACTTTCCTAAAATGCCAATCCCAAGTTGAGCAACCCTAGGGCGACAGCGGCAGGGAAAAACTCCCGAAAAAGGTAGGAAGAAACCTTGGGAGGAACCAAGACTCAACACGGGACCCGTCCTCCATGGGTGGACCAGTTTGCTTACAAAAAAAAAAAGATCACAAACCTTTCTTTGTAGGCTTTCGACCAACGTGGACGGGTGAAGTTGGACGCCGTGGTGGTGGTGCTGCTGGTATTCAAAGTCAAGCGTTGTCTCAATGTAAACTTCTATTGTCTGCTATAATCCAAGGCCAAACTGAGCAAGACTAGGGTGGCAGCGGCTAGGAAAATCCTAAACGTTATAAGGAGGACACCTTGTCCGGACGAAGAGCACGAGCAAGTAAGAATGAAAGAAATGATTACCTAAACGTTACCCAATTACACTACTCACAAAAAAAAAAAAAAAAAAAAATCGAATCATTAAATAGCCCATAATTTTTGTGAGCAGTGTAGTATCCGTAGCGACAGCTTAACAAACATTATACAAGATAATATATTTGAAACTCTAACAATGAAACAAGAGAATACTATTTAAACGAATCATTTACTAATCAAAATCGTTCACCATTTTTCAGTCCCTGCTGTTTTCTTGCTTTAGAACGGGTTGCCAGATTTAAGCGGTTTGAAACCGAAATCAGCCCTCATGTTTCAACAAGAAAAAAAAAACCTCCCTGCAAACCAAGTCGCTTCTAGTGTAAGTCTTTAAATTTGTCACTCTTGAGCGATACCGTTAACCCTTTCATCGCTATGAAAACCAAGACTACACACATAATTGGACATAAATCTAAACGGACGTTAACGGTTAATCTGTAAAAGTTGGGTTATTTCACCGTGGGCTCTAACCCTGGCGTTTAGACTGCCGAGATTCCAAACTAAATTCACATTAAAAATACGTTTTTTTATTGCTTGTTTTCGCGGATTCGCCGACGATCATATTTGAAAGAAAAAAAAAAAAATTAAATTCTTTTTTTGGTATTTCTCAGATCCGCCGCATCACCACTGGTTGAAATGTAAAAAAAAAAAAAAAATTGTAATTTTATTTTATTTTATTGTAATTTTTTTTTTAGCTTTTTCCGCCCTCTGGTGGAGAGCCAACGGTTTTCTTCTGTTCATTAAATTTTTTTCCCCCAGATTCACTTTAATTTAATTGTAGGTTAAATAAATGTTATTTTTTGTTATTATTCCTTGTACTGATTCCACATCGTCCTCGAGAAATTGAAAAGTGCTGAAAAATAAAGATTTATTTATATTTTTCCCTCCTCAGTAGATTCTTAAGCAGAAACATCCGAGGAACAAGAAATAAAAAAAAGTCTGGCCTAACTAAACGTGAACGTTATTAAAATCCATCCTGAGATCCGGGCTGGTTTTGCTACGCTTGGCCACCCGGGCTACTTGACACCGCTGACTGGGCTGTAAACTCGAGCGTCCGCCGTGACCCCCGCGTGCCCCGTCGCCCGGCAGGACATGAAACGGCGGCCGGCGTGTTCGACCGAGATTCAGGGGAGTGAACGACGCCGTCCAGGAGAGTGCTTTTTAACGATTGTACTGCACTCGCCGTCTGTAAATATGCTTTCACAGCATCCTTAATTCTTCTCGGCCAAGCCTAAACGGGCTCCGACCCGCCCTCTGTTATGTTTTTTCTTAAAACCACCTTTTGATGGAAGTGTTCCTCGCGTTTACTTCTTTTTCCCCGCCTAATAAACGTCCCATCGTGCATTTCAGGCCTGCAGAACGACCCAAAAAAGTTATGACGGGAACAATTTAGGGCTGGTGATGAATCAAAACTACGAAATGATGCTTTGATTTCGAGCAAGTCAGTAGAATTGTTACTGAAATGTTCCTCAAACAAAGACTGGAAGGGATTTGTATTTTTGGGATTTTCTTTTGAGGATCTAAAGGGAACTAAAGTGCGGTCCTGACCCGCCCACCCGTTCAAAAATGTAGTAATTAAAGAATTCGTTTTAATTTTAGAAATGAAAGAAGGCACGTACAGAATCGGCGTGTTGGTTCTTTAAGCTTAACTAAGCGACTGTTTGTTCTTCACGTCCCGTACATCTCTCGAAACCAACCTGTGCTTCCCTCCGTCTCCGTCTCCACCTCCACCTCCACCCTCCACCCTCCACCTCCCTCGCTCCCTCATGTGGCTGCTCCTCTTACAGATGGAGATTAACTTGGAGCTCAGGCCCCATCCGTTTTCCTGACTGTTTGTTATTAAGGAGATGGATGGCAGCTCGCTGTGCCAGGCCGACGCAGCCACAATTACACCAGGGTCTGTGATAGATAGAGGGAGAAGGAGGGGAGTGTGGGAGGAGATGGAGAGGGGGAGGACGAGAGAGGTGCATCTATCACACCCCTTAATCTACCTGTCACTCTGGGCGCAGGGCGAGGAGAGAGAAGAAGAAGGGCTACAGGGGATAGGAGGAGAGAGAGAATTTTAATCTGGAGGAAAATCTGGTGCAGGACACTTTCTCTTTCTGCCACGTCACAGCGGACCAGGCCATCACAAACACGCGCTCGGAGATAACAGAGAAGACTTTCGTTTTTCTACTCTTCATTCGGTGCGGACGGGATTATTATTTTGTTTATAAACGTTCATTCCTGCATTTCACACACACACAAAAAAAAGAGCTAAATAACAAATAATATCACCATGATCCGGGCATCCATTTAAAGGCTGAGTGTTTGGAGGGAGTTCCTCTGATCACCTTTACTCCCCAGTTTGCCGCCACGTTTATAAACGATGCTCCTGTCATAAAGATCGGAAGGGATTTGTTTGATACTGTGAATATTCCTACATCTACACACCGTAATATCATTAAACCGTTCCGAACCTGGAAGAATTTCAGGGGTGATCTCCCTCCCCTCCCTCAGAACGGTCATTCGGCGATATCCGACCGGAGCGCAGGGGTAAGGGATTTTTAAATCCAACCTTTATCAAGCTCTGTAAAACACAGTTACGTTCACAAATACCGCTTAAAACTTTACTGTGCCCCCCCCCAAAAAAAAACAGAAGCTCCGCCCACTTCTCTGGGCTAGGAGGCACCCGGGATGGACCGTCACCATGGAAACGGGGATTCCAAAAACCAGGGTCTATCAGGGTACGGGGTCGGGGTCGGGGTCCGGACCCTTATTAAAGGTCGTTTAGACTTACAGCATTAATGCAGAAAAATACACCGAGATTTAAAAGCGACACACACCGTCATTACACAATGCAAAACCACATGCTGCACACATTATAAAGGCACGACTATGGATGATCCGGGTCCGGGTCCTGACCTGTCCCCCCCCCTCCCCATTTAGAAAGGTAAAGCAAGACCCCGTCCCGTCCCGTTCTGATCTTAAGCCGTGTTTAGAGAAAGAAAGGGACCAGAAATAAGATGGAACCCTAAATGTGTGTAGATCCTCTGTACCACAAACGTCTTTTAGGTGCTGTAAGAAGGAACGGTCTATTTAGCCCACCCCCAAAGTCAGAGGAGACGTGATGTCCCAACACTTTTGAACTTTAGACGCTTTTAAGTAACTATAAGCGCGGTTACTGGTTTCACAGCTATCTTTCACACCACCGATCATGGGTGGTCCAGGCTTACTTTAATTAAGGACCAACAAAGCCATCAACACAACACCACAAAGCCACGCCTTTAAGGACTGATCACATCTTCTCCTCATGCATTTGGTTTAACCGGCACGCTCTTCTTTCCTCTGCTGTAAGCAAAACGTTCTGAGAAAGTAATCTCAGGTTCTCCCTGTGCTCCTGTCCCCGCTCCTCCATCGGTTTAGCTGTCCAGAACAGTGAGGGATGGGATGAGGGGGATTAATGCTCTTCCTCCGGCCATGGGGATGATAGATGGACAGATGTGGGGAAGGACAGAAAGACGGGAGGAGTAAAAGAGCAGAAATGCTAAGTCAAGTGGTCCATAAATCTGACCCAAGGTCTGGTTTACATTAAAGGTGGGCCGGAGCGTTCGGATCAGAGAGTGTGAGAGTGCAAACTGCGACGCCGAACACATTTTATTCACTAATGACTCTTTCACTGTGTTTATATTCAGAACTGTAATGACTGGCAACCTCAGTAAAGCTGGGCGTGGCCTCGTGTGGTGGGTTATGGGTTATGGGTTATGGGCACACTAAAACACGCCAAACATATACATGGAAATAAAGAAGAAATAAAATGATCAGGAACTCTAAAATGATTACCTGTAACGTCCTGCCTAAGCAAAAATAAATATAATAAAATAAACAGCTTTGTTCTAAAACATGGTCAATTTTTATATTCTCTATTTTATTATAGGTTTATTTTATTTATTACATATAAAATTGGCTTATATACTATAGTTTTATATTCTCTATTTTATTTAATTGTATTTGTTATATATAAAATCTACTTATATTGTAGTTTTATATTCTCTATTTCATTTTATTTTATTTATTATATATAAAATTGGCTTACATTCTGTAGTTTTATAATCTCTATTTCATTATTTAATATTTTATTTTTATTATATATAACATTGGCTTACATTCTATACTTTTATATTCTCTAATTTATTTAATTGTATTTGTTATATATAAAATCTACTTATATTGTAGTTTTATTTCCTTTATTATATTATATTTTATTTATTATATATAAAATTGGCTTACATTCTATAGTTTTATAATCTCTATTTTATTATATTATATTTTATTTTTATTATATATATAATTGGCTTACATTCTATACTTTTATATTCTGTATTTTATTAAATTATATTTTATTTATTATATATAAAATTGGCTTATATTCTATAGTTTTATATTCTCTATTTTATTTTATTACTATATATACACACTACTTGCTTATATTCTTTAGTTTTATATTTTCTGTTTTATTATGTTATAATTTATTTATTATATATAAAATTGGCCTATATTCTATACTTTTATTTTTATAATATTTTATTTATTATATATAAAATTGGCTTATATTCTATACTTTTATATTCTTGATTTTATTATGTTTTATTATTATATATACACTATTTGCTTATATTCTATAGTTTTATATTGTATTTATTTTCTATTTATGTTATATTTTATTTTTATTAATTATATATAAAACTGGCTTATATTCTATAGTTTTATATTCTCCATTTTATTATATATACTATTGTTAATAATAATAATAATAATAATAATGATAATAATAATAATAGTATATTATATTTCTGTTATATATACTGTTGTCATACATGATAAGGTTGAACATTTGTATAATTTAAAACACATCTTATATTCTAGTTTTATTTTCTCCATTTTTTTTTTATTTAATAAACGCTATTGTCCCTCCCATTGTTTTAGATTCTCTCTTTAAAATTTATTTTAATGATGATATACACTATTGTCTTATATTCTCCATAATAATAATATTCTCTCATATTAGTCTACATACTATTGTAGATTTTCTCATTGATTTTTTATTAACATTTTCATATTTAGCTCCCATTTGTTTAAACTATTACTATAAACGTATTCATTCGGTTTGTTTGTTTGTTTCCTGCATTCCCAGCGGGCCTGTTTAGAGCCACCAATTAACCTAACACGCAGTGGAATCTGAGGCTGTGATCGAAGCGGGGACGTGTGCGGTGAGTTTGGCGCGTTTGTTGCTTTGCTGCCTGTGTGTGAGTTGGAAGTTATCTGCAGGCTGGCTCGGATAAAACACACACACACACACACACACACACACACACTGCATCCCTGCTCTATCCATTAGTCATGGGGCAGCTGTCGGGCCACTGTGATTGGTTGTTGTGGAAGACAGATCGCCGATCGGCTCTGATTAATAGTTGTGGCTGCAGCTCTTGCTCATTGATCACCAGAAGAGGCGAGAGCACAGGGGGGACAAGAAACAACCTCTGCTATTTTTTGATAATTAAAGCTCCGAGTCCCTAAAAGCACCACCAGCGCCTCGGTTACCATCCATGTTAGGGGTAAAATCATCACGTTCACCATCTTATCAAGGTTTGCCTTTGTAAAGACAAATAAAATCAAATAAACTCACCTGGTGTGTGAGGTAACGTGGTAAGAAATGTCAGGGATTCTGTTCTGTACCCACCGTAGGCTCTTTAGACGGTGGGCATGGGCATGGGCATGGGCACGCCTATAACGAGATATTCACCTTCAATACGTAAGAAATTAACGATCGCAGTGAGGGTCAAATCTTATAATTAAAACCACTCACCTTTCTAACAGACGCAGGTTGTTTTTGTTTCAGTCGCAGTTTTTTTTTTTAGCACCGGTGTTATAGCACTGTGAAATCAGCAATGCTTTTCCTATCAGTGCATTTATAGGAGCTTAAAAAGAAAAAGAGAAACAAAACGTCTCTCATAACGGCTAATTCGATATATTCAATTTATCCAAATTAATGAGATAAAAAAAAAAAAATCTTTAATTAAATACCCACAAATTAACAAGATAATAAATCAGTAAATCTCTAATTAAATACCCCAAATTAACGAGATAATAAATCCCCAAAATCTCTAATTAAACACCCCCAAATTAACAAAATAAAAAACTTCCAAATCTCGAATTAAATACCCCCAAAATGAATGAGATTTTTAAAAAACCCTAAATCTCTATTTAAATACCCCCAAATTAGCAAAATAATAAATTCCAAAACCTCTTATTAAATACTCCCCCAAAAAAAACAAAAAATAAAGATGAGGGAAAGGAGAAATAGAAAATAAAACAAAATAAATTAAATCTGCAACTATACATACATACGATCAATAATAATAATAATGACTAAAACGTGCTTTTATTACCTCGGTGTCATATCTTTGAAAAATTGGTGGTGGTTTCGCCATACAGCCAGAAAACAGGAGGAGAAACTCCGAGCCTGTGTGATCTGTTTTAAACAGTGTAGCTTCGTCTATAAACACGGGTTCATTACAAATTACAGCTTCCATCGTGACTCAACCTGGATCTTCCACCCTAAAACACAGGCCCATCTAACCCACATTCTTTCTTCATCCAAAATAGATTCTGAGCACGGTCACGTCTCCCGTAGGAACATTTCCCTGATTCTGTGATCGTATCCTAACCAAAGAAACTGAAACTGATACCGATACCCGTTCCCTAAACACCCAAACAAAACACCACCATACCCCATATTAATGCTCTAAAATACGATTTGGACCTTGATTGAATTCCTCATTCCTAATCGTTTTGGAAAAAGTCAGGACCCAACGCTCTGCGATTCAACGGTACCAATCCGGGATGAGACAGAACGGCAGCTCGGGTTCGAAGGTTTAGACCTTCACGTGGCTCTGCGTGGCCGTTTGGACGAGGTGCCAGCGGTGGATCGCCGTTGCACCGCGTCCTCGCGAGTTCAGGCCTTTGATGAGCGGTGCTGGCAGGAGCCACCATCTGATAAGCCTCAGGAGATACAGTTTGACCATCAGATAAACCCTGGAGCGGGATCATCTGGGCGACCCTGTAACCTCTCCTATCATAACAGGCAGGAAAGAACGGGCAGATTAAGGACGGGGACCGGGCATGGGATCTGCGGAGGAGAAGGAGGAACCGCTATAAACCCTCAAATCTGTGATGGGTCCTAGTAATCTGCATCAGTGGCTGTGTTTGTATGAGAAAGACGGTGTGTGTGTGTGTGTGTGTGTGTGTGTGTGTGTGTGTGTGTGTGGAGCCCAGGGTGCTCTCTGCCTCTCTGTGTGGTGGGGTCAGTGATGAGAGGTCGTGACCCAGTCGACCCTGGGGGAGTGGAGATCATCAATCAGTGAGAGGCAGGACCGAGCAGCAGGGGCAGTACACACCCCCTGTCCCCCAATCTACCCCCTAGCTCTCACACACACACACACACACACACACACGGAGCGTCTCAGAGCACCCCCTCCCACCCCGAGCCAAACAGATGGCCACGGGGCAACTGGCTGTTCCTCACCTTACACTCATAAACAGATTTGCAGATTCCGGGTTTGATCGATTTTGCCTTTCCGATGAAACTTCTGCCAGTTTTTTGACGTTCGGCCCTGTTTGGAGGCGCTTTGCATGAATCCACGAGTTAAATAACACACACACACACACACACACGCACGCACACGAGAGAGACATCCTGGACAAAATCAATTTTAACGACGCACAAACATTTTGCTGATTTTCGCGTCGTTGCGGGTTCCTTGCTCTCCCAATCGCAGCCCTAACCGAAATCACGTTTTCGGTTAGGACGAAGAATTCGTTTTTGGAAGAAGCGAAAGCTCGAATTCGGGACCGCCTCGAAACGAGACCGGGGACAGATCAATAATCAATAACGAATGGATGACTGATGACTTCGTTTGTGAGCAATCCTTTGGTTTTAGCTTCGCAACGCGCGTTCCGTTACTGACATCACTCGGTTCGGTCGAATGTTCATGAATCAGGACTGGTACTAACCCAATTAAAAACGAAACGTAAACCGTACATGGACGTGAATTGGGGAGGGGGGGGGGGGATTTGAATATAAAAATAGAAAAAAAAAAAAAAACCGAAAAGTTCAGAACAACCTGAAACACTTTTATTTTTCACTTTTGCCTTTCAAGACTGCTGTTCTCTTTTCTGTCAGCAGGTGTCGCCAGTTTCTAGGGGTTTCTGTCACTCAGACGCGAGTCAGACGTATAAAAGACGAAGACATCTTGGCCCCCGGTTCGATCAGCCGCTAATCGTGGTGGCAGCTAAGGTTTATTTTTATCAAGTAAGAAAAAAAAAAAAAAAGCAGAAACGTTAAATAAGACAAAAAAAGGGAGCAAATCAATACTTAATCCAGGACCAATTTATTTGTTTGTAAGCAGATTTTTTTGTTTATTTCAGAAGTCTTTTATGATTCCTCTGCACCCGACCCCAAGCAGATCGGGTCCTAAGAAGGTCAGTGATAAGGGCAAGAAAAGAGAAAAAAAAACAAACTTGTGCTTTACTATCATTCAGGCGTGAATTCGATGTATATAAGACTTTAAGGTTTTTATTTATTATTATTATTATTATTATTATTATTATTACGAGGCTTCAATTTAATTTCCTGGCCTCTACTTCAGCTCTTTGTACCTGCAGTTTGCCATTCGTTCACAGAAACAAATCACACACACACACACACACACACACAGGGTATATTCTGATTTACCAGAGGACAGAAGACAAGGGTAAAACAGATCACGTGATTAAGCGCTGGCATGCTGATAGGTCAAACTCCTCGCTCCTGGGCTGCATTCTTCAACCACATGGCAACATGCCTTTCAATTTCCTGCGCAAAAAAAAAAAAAAAAAAAAATACAAAGGGAGTTTGTGCGCTGCCAGAAAAACGAGCGAGAGTCGCCAGCGGTTTTACCGTAATCAGTCTTCGTTCCTGCACACGCCGCGACCGTTTCCCTACCGAATCCATTTCGGTTTCCCGCTCCAACCCCTCCCCACTCACTCACCTTCCTGGCCCGGCGCAGAGACGGCCTGTCCCGGGCGCGCTCCCCGTTCATATCCGCGCAGTGCGCCGCGCCGCGGATGAGCACGGCCCTGTCCTGGTCTGAGCCGGTCCCGTTACGGACGACGCCAAGCTCCGTCCAGGGGTCGACGTCGCCTAATGCGGATAAGAAAGATGACATTACTGCCTAGGGTAATGCCAGGTACAGCGCGGGCACTGCCATCGGGAGTGCCAGGTAGCCAAGAACGTCAAGAATAACCAAGTTACTAATTAACCTTGGAATAGATCGGATCTTGTATTATTGTCAATTTATCAATCGATCTTCTTTTATTGGGGCACCAGACAGGGACAGCTCCGGACTCCGGAACGGACCTGAGACGGGCTCGCCAGAATATTACCACCTGCCCCCGATATTTATTCATTAACCACCAGGCAAAAGTTGGCACGCCATTTTCTGGACCGGTTGCCTCCGCCTTGCGTTACTCACCGTTGACGTAGAGCACACGCTGCGTTCCTGGACGGTTTCCACCGTAGTACTGGTTCGTGAAGGCGACGTTTTTGGGCACTGCCCGTTCAGGAATTCCAAACAGCAAGGGGCAGAGCTGTGTGTGAAAGCTGAGTGGCAGCATGCGGGAGAATGGGCAGCTGGCATCGTCGCAAGTCTGATCTGTTTCATTAACGCAAACAGAGAAAATATTAAAACTCCTGCTCTGTTTAACCACTGTACACGCGTGTCTGTTGTGTGTCTGTTACACGTCTGTGTGTGTGTGTGTGTGGATACACAAAATCTGCTCGTACAGAAGCCGAACTCGGTGCAGGTCTGGTAGTACCACTGCCTGTACCCAGAACTGGCACTGGTGGTTTGGTTCAGGCTCATGATGGCTCGCTCGTGAGACACATCCAGACACGGCTGCCCTGCCATACCGCGATAAATCTGTACAGGGAAACGGCAGAGAACCGAGGTTAACAAAAAAAAAAAAAAAAGAAAAAAAGAATTGTACGGCATAAGGCGTGTGTTTAAATAAATACGGACGGTTAAAAGCGTTAAAACGGTGCCTTAAAAAAAACGATTCAGGCGTCGAGGCGAAACGGAATCGGATTTAACAGACGGTGACGCCACCTTCTGGTTATAATGTGTGCTGTGTGTTTAGGAGTCGATCCCGTTTTATGGTATAGAATCGATTTCAGTTTAAAGAGGAATAAAATCTCCCA
>JAVSBV010000067.1:318854-333521 GCA_033117975.1 Parotocinclus spilosoma | reverse complement strand
TATACGTGTAAATCGTACAATAAAGGTTTAATAAACATTTAATATGTTACATAGCACGTCCCGTCTTCTAACATACGCTATTTACTGTAAATCCTAATATTTTAGGATTCATTATGTCCCTTTATTGTTAGAATTACCATTTTTCACATATATTTTTATACATTTTGTGAAACAGAGAAAATCCGCGATATATTTTTTCTTTAAAAAATTAATATTTTTTGAAAACCCGCGATGAACTGGTGAACCGAGTAGGTGAGGGAACGCTGTATTCAGTCATTTATCCATAATCGTACAGTATTAAGGGTTAAGGGCTCTGCTCAAGGACCAACCAGTTATAGCTTGCCAGAGGTTAGATACGAACCCTAAATAAACAGACGAAATTTGGTTTGACCTCAAAATCAGATCTGTAATGCTCAGCAGACTAACGGGCCGATGTCCCCGGCTTTATAGGTTTGGAAAAGTGACCCCTAAGTGACCCATTAATACAGAATTTTGATGTTGTGAGCCGGTGTATATGGGTGATTTTATTTAGCCGTTTTTGCTTGTCGTTTATTGTGTCTGTTGTGACTGTTTTGATATCCAATCCCATCCTCCAGGCCTATCTGCATTCCATGAACATCATCCATCGTGACCTCAACTCCTACAACTGCCTGGTCAGAGAGGTAGGTGCCCAATTCGGATTAATTTAGGAGATGAACGGTGCTAAAAATGGACTGTATTGGCTTGAGTGCAGATTAGCAAGTAAAGCAAACGTAGCATATAGTGCTCGGTGGGACGTCGGGGAAAAGCCCAAATCTGTTCATTATAACGTTTGGGATCGAAATAAAGATTAAAAACCGCTGGCGTGTGATTTACTTCTTTTTTTTTTGGACTTAATATGGGCGCAACGTTCAGGTTTTGTCGCTTCTGCCATGTTAGTGTGCGATCATACTGCCATCTTGTGGACGCTTCGAAGATGGCAGCCTGTTCACACAGACGTATCGAGGGCTAAACGTTAGCGAAAAAGCATTTTAATGACATTAAGATCGACATTTTTCATTACAAAGCATACAAAACGTTCTGTATGTTTTAGAATTTGTTCATATTTGGACCGTCCATCCGACCTAAAGCCCTTTCCCGTAACCAATTTGTGGACAGAAGGCAGAAAACCCGAACCATTTCGCCGCCATTGTTAGCACTATTATTAGCATTATTAATTATTAGCATAATTAGTACCAGTGTTTCTCCTTCCCTACGTTCTCCTTTATTAATTAATACAATACAGCCGTACTAATTAATACTCCAGACCTGTGCTTATCTTCAGCTCACCCCACAGGTCTGACACAGGTCTGAAAATTTAGGTTGGATCCTGATGATGGCTCTATGTCCTTTGGACCATGTTCTCCATGAAGCTCATGAAGCTCCGTGCAGGTTTTAAAACCGTCCACTGATCCGAGTTTAAATCCGTCTCTTGTCAGAACAACAGTGTGGTGGTGGCAGACTTTGGCCTCGCTCGCCTCATGGTGGAGGACAAGAACCCAGAAAGGCTGGGGAAGATCCAGGGTGTGAAGAAACCAGACAGGAGGAAGCGATACACAGTGGTGGGCAACCCATACTGGATGGCTCCGGAGATGATTCATGGTCAGTTCTGCTTTTGTTACTATGGTGACAAGAAACGTGAGTCGAAACGTGGTAGTCCTCTCACCGTGCTTTAGAGTTGGCGTGAGAAGTTGTTGCTGTTGCTGATTTTTCTCTGTTTAGACCTTTGGACCAAAGCTTAGTTCGTGCCGTGGAGGCTTCACGTTCACGTTCACGTTTGACTGGAATCGAATTTTAATGTAACTGAATCTCGGAGCTCCTCCATCTTCTTTGGTCTCCGACCGGTATTTTCACAAACGCGCTCAGACTTTTGGTCCTCGGTTGCTCAGGAATTCCCTTCTTTTTATCTCCCATAGCTCGATCTTTGGATTATACGGTCCTTTTATGTTAAATCCAAAAAACATGGAAGACGTTTAGAGTTTTGATATGTTTGGACGTTCCCGTCTGTTCACGTTGCTGTTTGCTCTGGCCCACAGGAAAGAGCTACGATGAAAAGGTGGACATCTTTTCCTTTGGCATCATGCTGTGCGAGGTGAGTGATCTGGGGGAACTCCCTGCCGTGTAAAGACAAAGAAAATAGCCTCGGTGTTTTTCTCTCTACGCCGTCTGATGTTATAACGAACGTGAAACACGGCTGAATTTACCTTAAAAAAGAGTCGTTACCAAATTAAGTTTTTATAAAAGCTTTCACTAATTGTCGCTTCCCGTCTTTGGACGCTTTATTTCGTCGCTGTTTCGCTCTGTCCGTTCCTCCTCCCGTCCGCCTGTCGCTTTTGTTTGGTCGTAGTAATGTTTGTTTACAAAATATGTGGACATATATGTTCGTCTCGGCACCTTTCTCAGTTTTCGTTTCGTTTTGTTTCGTCTCTTTTTGTCTATGCACTTTTTAGTTTTTCGTTTCGTCTCTTTTCGTCTCTTTTCGTCTCTGCACCTTTCTCAGTTTTAGTATAGTCTCTTTTCGTCTCTTTTTTGTCTCTGCACTTTTTAGTTTTCGTTTAGTCTCTGCCCTTTTCTCAGTTTTTGTTTCTTCTCTTTTTTGTCTCTGCATTTTTTTAGTTTTTGTTTCGTCTTTTTGTCTCTGCACTTTTCTCAGATTTTGTTTAGTTTCTTTTCGTCTCTTTTTGTCTTTGCACCTTTTTCAGTTTTTGTTTCATCTCTTTTTGTCTCTGCACTTTTTAGTTTTTATTTTATTTTTATTTTTTTGTCTCTGCACTTCTCTGTTTTCTTTTCGTCTCTTTTGTCTCTGCACTTTTCTTAGTTTTCATTTATCTATTTTTATCTCAGCACCTTTCATACTTTTTGTTTAATTTCTTTTTGTTTCTGCACTTTTGTCAGTTTCCGTTTCGTTTCTTTTAGTCTCTTTTTGTCTCTGCACTTTTTAGTTTTCGTTTCGTCTCTTTTTGTCTCTGCACCTTTCTCACTTTTCGTTTCATTTCTTTTTGTCTCTGCACCTTTTTTAGTTTTCGTTTCGTCTCTTTTTGTCTCTCTTTGTCTCTGCACTTTTCTCAGATTTCGTTTCGTTTATTTTCGTCTCTTTTTGTCTCTGCACTTTTTTCAGTTTTTTCGTCTCTTTTTGTCTCTTCACTTTGTTCAGTATTAGTTTCGTCTCTTTTCGTCTCTTTTTGTCTCTGCACTTTTTTCAGTTTTAGTTTCGTCTCTTTTTGTCTCTGTACTTCTTTTTTGTCCTGACAGAAACCCCCAAACCCCCTTTAGATGTCACAGGAACCTCGTTTGTACACAGATGAATATTTTTGGCACAGTTCCTCTCACTTTAGTTACGGCTGTACTGATTCGTGTCCCGACTTTATCGATTCTTTTAGATCATCGGACGAGTCAACGCTGACCCGGACTATCTGCCCCGTGCCGTTGACTTCGGCCTTAATGTGAAGGGATTCCTGGAGCACTATTGCCCTCCGGACTGCCCCCCGTCCTTCTTCCCTATGGCCGTCCTCTGCTGCGACCTGGACCCTGAGAAACGGTGCGACCCCGTTCATTTATGATCCGGTGTGTGTGTTGTCCGGACGTGCGTGTATCAAACGGTGTCTGATTGTCCCCTCGCAGGCCGTCCTTCGCCAAGCTGGAGGAATGGCTGGAGAACCTGAAGATGCACTTGGACATCCGCCTCCCGCTGGTCTCGGAGCTGGAGCAGGTCTATCGGGATTTCTGTCGGGACAATCCGCCTGGCGAAAACAAGTTGGCCCCCCATCCGGAGTAGCCGATCGGGGGCTCGATCGGAACGTCGCGAGAATCCGTGCCGCCCCCTGCTGGCGTCCTGTGGGCGCTCTTTGGCACCGGTTGGTCCGGTCGGTATCAGATCACACCGGGAGTTCGGTGGGGTTCAGAGGGGTTGCACGGGCCCATCATTGGGCCGTCACTTTAGCTTCCGTAGTGTCTTGGCACCGTTCTTTAGCATCCATTACGTGTTTGGACCGAGTCCGGCCAGAATCCGGCGCATGTCTGTAAATAGTCCGTACAAAATGCTTCCTCGAGGATCTCCTCGATCTCTGTAGCTTCGACCACGTCGTCTCCGAGGTACGCCGCACCTTTTCCGATCTCACCTGTCCCAGGTGGCCCCGCCCAGCGTGTGTTACAGCTGTTACAGTACGCTTTTTGTACAGATATTATTTTGTATACGCTTAACGCCGACGCCGTGTTTCGCGAGACCTTCCAAGGGAGGCGTGTTCTGCCCAGGTATTTATTTTAGGCCTTATTCTTATAGCCGTCAGTGTCCCGGGACCCCGTACCACCCCCTGTGGGACAAGCACACGAAATTTGGGGACGGGCTTCGGTCGAAACGCCGCAAGAAATCTCACCCCTGTCTAAACAGCGCTTTTCAGAACGGTCCATTTCGAGTGCCCGTGACTTTAAATGATCGTCCTGATTAAAAATTAATCCTCCGTACCAACATCGCCACCCAGTGGTGGACAGACGTCCGGCCCTTGCTTTTGAAACGTTCAAAGGGGATCCTGAAGCGCGTTCGAGAAAGTGGGATAATATCTAAAAATACAATTCGATTGTTTTATCGATTTGATATAATCAAGCAGATTTCAAATAGAATTTCGTTTACGGTTTTAAACCTCGGTTTCTAAATGTAAAACTTTTATTTATTTTTTTTATTTAATTGTTTGGGGGGGTTTTTTAACAAGAAACATGCTTCGTTTGGCTTTGTTGACACCTTAAAAAACAAGTGTTTTATCGAATGTCTCGAATCAAGCCGTGAATTTGATCAGTATTTTCAAAGAGCGGAAAAACGAAAAACAAAAAGAAAAAAAAAGGTTAAAAATCCAACTTTTTTTTTTTTTTTTAATGACATTTTCAAGGACGGATAAAAGGAAGAGAGCGTCTCGCTGTGTACGCTTTTGTTTTTGCACTAAGGTGGAAAAGAAAAATTTTTTTTACAAAGCAAAGTTTTGTTTGTTTATTATTATTTTTTTTTTTGTATTTTTATTTTTTTTTGTATTTTTTTAAATTACTGAAAATGGATGCTGTACCGATACGAACGCCAGCCTTTTTTTTGTACGGGAGTGTGTGTGTGCGCGCGTGTGCGTGTGTGTGTGTGTGTTGTTTATAAATAATAGGCTCTTAAAGGTGTAGAAAGGTTTCTAAGCCCCCCCATCATTTAATCAATTAGTTATTAAATTATTTATTATAAATGTTAATTTTTTTAAAGTAAACTCAGCCTATTTAAAGCCATATTTTCCCAAAATGGGGATTTTTATCTCGATGTAAAATCCAATATGAATCACGATAAGCGATTCTTACGTCCGACTTGTTTCCCTTCAAGGAAAATCTTCTTAAATCTGTATTTTTTTTCTCTTCAATTAACGTCTTAAGGAATATCGTACGTGTTTCGTAGCCCTTTCCGAGTGTAGTTCTTGAGAAAGTTTTTTTCGTAACTTTACGATAGAATAACGCTCGCCTTTGGCTGTAAGCGTAGACGAGTAAAGAGTCTTAAAATAGTTTATTTATTGGGAATAAGAACAAACAGTTCCAGTTGTAAAGTTTAAAAGCCTTTCAGGGGAAGATCGACCTTAAAATGGCGATAAAAATCGAAGGTTGTTAACAGAAGGTTCAGATAAATTAAATATGTGATGGGCTGTACTGCTCTAGGACGTCAGTAAGATCCGCAATTAGTAATTACGGCGCACTCGAAAACGTCTTAAAATATCTACAAATGGTATAAAAAAAGACACACGCACAACATCGTAACAGCCTAACATTGTAACATTGTATCATCAGAACATCGTAATTTCGTAACATTGTAACGTTGTAACGTCCTAACATCGTAACACTGTAACATCAGAACATCGTAATTTCGTAACGTTGTAACGTCCTAACATCGTAACACTGTAACATCAGAACATTGTAATGTCGTAATATAACCATCGTAACACATAGTAACACCGTAACATCTGAACATCGTAACATAGTAACACCGTAACATCGTAACATAGTAACACCATAACATCTTAATGTTGTAACATCAGAACATTGTGATGTCATAACATTGTAACATCGTAACACCGTAGCGTCGTAACATTGTAACATCTTAACATCGTAACATCAGAACATTGTAACATCTTAACATTGTAATGTCGTAACATCGTAACACCGTCACATTGTAACACCGTCACATTGTAACACCGTCACATCCTAACATCGTAACACCGTCATATTGTAACATCGTCACATTGTAACATCTTAACACCATCACATTGTAACATCGTAACGTTGTAACATCGTAACGTTGTTGCGTCGTAACGTTGTTGCGTCGTAACGTTGTAATATTGTAACACCATCACATTGTAACATCGTAAAATTGTAATACCGTCTCATCGTAACATTGTAACATCGTAACGTTGTTGCGTCGTAACGTTGTAATATCGTAACACCGTCACATTGTAACATCGTAACATTGTAACAATGTTACGTTGTAACGTTGTACCATAGTAACACCGTCACATTGTAACATCGTAACGTTGTAATATCGTAACACCGTCACATTGTAACGTCGTAACACCGTAAGCGCTACACAGCGGAGAACAATTTCAGGTTTATTAAGATAATATTTAAGAACGTTCAGGAAGTAATTTTTTTTCGGGAATTGCGTTTAAGAACATTCTCATGAACGTCTTAGAAACCTTCGAAAGTTTTTTCTTGGAAAAGCTTCTAAAGTAAACTTAGAAAGGCTTGTTCTTATGAAAAGCGAAAGAGATGAACTCATTCCTCCTTTTTGTTTGTTTAGGATGAAAGTTAAATAAAAAGACACATTTAAGAAGATTTTCTTTGGTTGAGACCCTTTTGTGAATCCGGGAGCGAGTGTTGCCAGATAAAGGACGATCGTTGTTTCCATTAAACGCTGCTTGGCTTCGGGCTCAGGGTGAGAAGCCCCTCGTGCACGTTACTGTCTGTTCAGCAGAACACCGTGAATAAAGCAAAGTCTACCTTCTCTATTTTTATTTAACCCGTGCGAAGTTGAACAGGCTTTGAACTTGAACGTACCGAGCATGTGCGAATGCTGCAGCGGACCTTCTTTATAAGGTTTTTACCTCTGAATATTGCCGTGCCTTTGTTTTAAGCTAGCCTTGCCAACAACTTTTGTTTCTTTGTTTGTTTGTTGTTTTTGTTTGTGTTTTTAATCGTGACCTGTAAACCTGAGGGAGTTCCCCACTGTCGTTGCTTCTCTGTTCCACTTTATCTGTATTTATTCCGTATTCTCCACGTCTCCATCATCCAAACTGGTGTTCAGGGTTTTTTTTTGTTGTTGTTCTTATTGTTGTTGTTGTTTATTTAATATTTGTACACAAGCTGTGAAAAAATGATTCTGCACTTTAAAATTTTGGCCATGAAATAAAAAGAATCAGAGAAGTCGACGTTGTTTGATTGCAGCTGGAATAAAACTGGCTCTCCTTAAGCACTGTGTCTGCCTTCTGCTCTTTATTTCTGTAGCGACCCCTGCTGGTCTAACAAGAAAGCAAAATCCTGGGCCCTGTCAGGAAGGAATGATCCTCTATCCCGTCCTAATACTTTTGGCCATGTGTATAAATAACATATAAAAGAAATAAGAATTGATATAACGGAAATGCATTGTTTTTTAAACTAATATTCCCAATTTCTTGTTTTATAATAGTATAAGATTTTAAAAATTGTAATAAAATATACAATTATTATTATAATATGCCAAATTATAATGCATTTAAATCGTTTAAACGTGTAAACATGTAATGTTATTTATGTTGAACATCATTTAAAGATTTTTTAAACCATTAGTGAGTAGAAAACGCCAGAAATAAAGAGGTTAATAGTTAAATAATTGAGTTTTAATTTGATTCAAATGTAAATAATGTACACAGGAGACATTTCACGAGCATAAACCTTACCAGAAATGTATTTAAATATATTTTATATATTAACATTTAGAACATAGAATGAAAGTTAATAAATGCCAGAAATAAATTCATTAAATTATATTTCAGTATAACAAAAGAACCGTTTAGAAAGCGTTCATAGAACTTATAGAAATACATTTTTAATATATTTTACAGTGGCAAAGAACAATAAGAAATCATTTAATAATAAAAATTGGTAATGGCCAAAAATAACTCAATTTTATAATTTACTTAAAAATTACTAGAACAAATCACATTTAGAAATTATTTGTCAATAAAATTAGAAAACAGACAGGAATAAAAAAAATAAAGAAATATAACAAATAGCATCTATAAAATGTATTAATAATTTCAAGAAACAAATTAATAAAATTACATTTTAAAATAAAATATATTTAGAATCATTTATCTTATATATTTTTATTATTTTTATATATATATATTTTGCAATAACAGAACATTTTAAAATTATTTTATTTTATTAATAATAAATGTCAATAAAACTGATAGGAATAAATTAATTAAAAAATGTCTAACAAATAACATCAATAAAATGTAGAAATAATTTCAAGAAATAAATTAAATAACAAATACCCTTTCATTTGAAAATCATCAGAAATGCATGAAATTGACCATAAATAAATAAAAATAAAATTTAGAAATCATTTGTCAATAAAATGTAAAACAAATAAATGTCAGAAATAAATTAATGAAATAAATGCCCTTTCATATAATAAATAACATTTAAAAATCATTACTAATGCATAAAATTCACCACAAAATGAATTTTATCAATTAAAAATAAATTTTAATATAACAAAAGAACATGGAAATCACTTATCAGTGCACAAAAATCACCAGAAATAAAATAAAATAAAAGAATAAAAATATTTTAAAATAGCAACGAACATTTAGAAATGGTTCACAGAGGCATGAAATAAAATAAATAAAATATATACAAAGAACATTTCGAAAGTATTTGTCAATAAAATTAGAAAACTGATCAATAGGAATAGGAATATTATTTGTTTTAAATTAACAAATAACATTAATAAAATGTAGAAATCATTTCAAGAAATAAATTAATTACTAAAATACTCTTTCATTTGAAAAACATTTGCAAATAATCAAAAATGCATAAAATTGACCAGAAATAAATAAACAAAATAATATTTCGAAATAATTTGTCAATAAAATGAAAAAAAGGCAGAAATAAATTAATTAAATAAATGCCCTTTCATATAATAAATAACATTTAGAAATCGATCACTAATTAATTTTTAATTTCAAATAAATTTTAATAAAACAAAAGAACATGGAAATTACATTTCAAAATGAACATTTCAAAGTTATCTGTCAATATGTAAATTTTTTTAGAAATAACATCAATGAAATGTAGAAATAATTTCAAGAAATAAATTAATTTGTAAATGAACAAAATTTAGAAATCATTTGTCAATAAAATGTAAAAGAAATAAATGCCAGAAATAAATTAATGAAATAAATGCCCTTTCATATAATAAATAACATTCAGAAATCATTACTAATGCATGAAATTTACCAAAAAATTATTTTATTAACTTAAAATAAATTAATCAACGCATGGAAATCACCAGAAATAAAATAAAATAATAAAACTATTTAAAAATAGCAACGAACTTTATTTAGAAATCGTTCACCAAGGCATGAAATAAAATAAATAAAATGTATGCAAAGAGCATTTCGAAATTATTTGTCAATAAAATTATAAAACTGATAAATAGGAGAATACATTTAATTTTAAAAAATTAACAAATAACATGTAGAAATCATTTCAGGAAATAAATTAATTTGTAAAATTATTTTCATTTGAAAAACATTTTGAAAATCATTAGAAATGGACCAGAAATAAATGAACAAACATTTTTTTTAAATAATATGTCAATAAAATGTAAAAACAAGGCAGAAA
Organism: Parotocinclus spilosoma; assembly: GCA_033117975.1. Classification (NCBI taxonomy): domain Eukaryota; kingdom Metazoa; phylum Chordata; class Actinopteri; order Siluriformes; family Loricariidae; genus Parotocinclus; species Parotocinclus spilosoma. The sequence goes on along the minus strand of JAVSBV010000067.1, from coordinate 323,606 downwards.
GAATATATTACTCATGCATAAAATTTATCAAAAAAATTATTTTATAAATTTAAAATACATTTTAATATAACAAAAGAACATGGAAATCAGCAGAAAACAAATAAAAGAATAAAACAATTTTAAAATAGCAACGAACATTTAGAAATGTCACGCAATAAAATAAAAATAAAACAATATACGAAGAACATTTCGAAATTATCTGTCAATAAACTTAGAAAACTGATAAATAGGGAGAAATTAATTTAAAAAAATAATAATAATAACATTAATAAAATGTAGAAATCATGTCAAGCAATAAATTAAATTTTAAACTACTCTTTCGTTTGAAAAACAATTTAAAAATAATCAGAAATGCATAAAATTGACCAGAAAGAAATGAACAAAAGAATATTTTGAAATAATTTGTCAATAAAACGTGAAAAAAAAATAAAAATAAAAGGCAGAAATAAATGAACAAAATAAATGCCCTTTCATATAATAAATAACATTTAGAAATCGTTCACTAATGCATGAAATTTACCAAAAAATGAATTTTCAATTTCAAATAAATGAAACGCAATTAAATAAAAAATAACAAAATATACGAAGAACATTTCGAAATTATTTGTCAGTATGTCCGTTTTCATTCAAATACCCTTTCATTTGAAAAACAATTTGAAAATCGTCAAAAATGCATAAAATGGACCAGAAATAAATGAACAAAAAAAATTTAGAAATGATTTGTTAATAAAATGTAAAAAAAAAAAAAAAAAAGGCAGAAATAAATGAATAAAATAAATGCCCTATAATATAATAAATAACATTGAAATCACCCCAAAAGTGAAATAATAAATATATATATATATATATATATATATATAATAGAAGCTCTGTTTACATTTCTGTTATAAAAACATTAAATCTTTAAAGCGACCCAAGGCCGTGCTCGGCCGTGCGCGTGCACGTGGGGCTTGTTTTGATCCTGGCCGTGCCTCGTGACGACACCAGAGCAGAGCCAATGGCGAGCCGCGCTGTGGTTAAAGCGCTCGGGCCAGATGGAGGTGTAGTCAGTCGGCTGGGAGCTGGGAGCTGGCAGCGCGTGCGGAGCTGGGAGTTTAGGACCTACCGGGAGGACATTTCGGCGCTTTGTTGTTGCAGTCTGAGAGCCGTTCGGGTTCGTTTTCCTCAGCTTGTGCACGCGGCGAGGGAGCAGGACGAGAAAATGGAGGATTCTCCTCTGAACGGCCGCTTTAGGACGCCGATCTTCAACCACGGTGAGTGTGAAGGTCCAAACGCGACACCTGCCTTCTGTGGGTCACAACGTCCAGCTGGATGGGATGAGTGCGGGTTCGACCTCATGACCGTGACTGGGACATGGTCAGGGTTAGGAGCCCCTGGTAGGTCAGGGCCTGAGGGTGGTCCTCAGAGCTCTGCATACCTGTGAGAGGCGTGCTGAAGGGTTTCTCCTCAGCCTTCTGCTGCTATGCTGTTTTTCAGGATGACATGCAAAGGTGTGTCCCAACCCCACAGGTGTGTACCGCTCACCCGGTCGCTACCACCTACCGACTCTTCGGTGCTGCTTCTTAACCCGGGACCTTCTGGATGTGTTGTTGAGGTTGAGCTGGTAAGGAGAGGGAACGGGGTTCCTGGATATGTCCAAAAGTATTGTTACGCCTACACGTCGTTCTCAATCTATAGGTCCTGTTTGGGGTTAGACCAACATTTGGACCGTGACTGTGGGGATTGGTGCCTGTGCATCATGAGGTCCGATCCTGACCTCCCGATCTGTGATCTAAGAGGAGAATTCAAGGGTTGCTTCCAGGTGTTAGGTCAGAGATCTGGTTTGTAAAAGTCTGAAGAACCTTTTGATCTTCTCTATGGTTGAAGGACAGGCTGGATTAAGGCTGGCTTAGGGTTAGGTTTTGATGTTTATCCAAGGTCTTCAAACCGTAACGGTTCCTCAGCTCTGCTATGATGACGTTTCGGTACGTACTCTTGGTTCTTCAGAGGTTGGTCAAGGTTTTTCTGTTTGTTGTTCCTCAGGCCATCGTCGCTCACTTGGAAGCACCATGTCTCACTGTTTCATGAGGTTTTGGTGCTTCTCCATACCACTGTGGTCACCGTGCTCCTCGAACCATAACCCTCCCAGTCTCAGAAAGCCTTGCTCCTCAGACAGTTCCTGAAGCCGTAACCCTCCGTTCCTTGTGCTTCACAGCTGAATGACGTTTGCTCAGATAATGCTTTCACAGTTTGGTGAAGGCTGTTGGGTTCGTGGTTGCACAGCTGGAAGAGGTTTTGGTGGGCACCCATGTTCTCCAAGCCATGATCCTCCTTCGAGTGTAGGCCACCCTATCGATGATGTTTTTGGTATGGACCCCAAGTCTCCAAAGCCCTAATGATGATCAAGCTTGGATGATGTTTTGATCCAAGTCCTTGCTTCTCAAGCCCACAGTTTCACAGTTTGATAAGGTTTTGGTGTTCTTCAAACCATTCTGGATGAAGTTTCTCCATCCATTCTTGTTTTGGATCCAGGTCCATCGCTACCTGCTCCGTCTGCTTATTTTCCCCCCTCCCCGATTTCCAGTGGCGTCTAGCTTCATCCATCCACTGCCGATGTCACTGAGCTATTTACACGAAAGCTAAATGCGTCTCTTTATGTGGAACAAAGTCTTCAGCGCTAAAAGAAGCGGTTTTGGATGTCAGGGATATGAACGTTCCTGCTGAAACCATAGAAGAATATTTTCCAGGATTCCTGGAAAGAAGTTATTAAGGATGAAAGAGGTTCCAAAATCATCAGGCCTTCCTTCGCCTTCCTTCGCTGTGCATTGGTTCTCCAGAGGTCAAAAGCAGCCTGGACGTTTGGAAATGAAAGTGTTCACCAACGACGGACACCCCATACCCCCCCTCCCACCCTCCCAAAAAAAGAGCAGTGTGAAGTCCAGCTGAAACAACAGCTGGGAGCTCGAGTGGTTAGAGGATCGTGGTGAAATTCCTCGGTTTGCGTTTGGTCTTCTGATGTCCCACTGCGGACTTTTTGTTCCTTCCAGAAGGTCCAGGTAGCCAACCTGCATGGGGGTTTCAGGTTGGACTGGAGAAACTAACGGTCATATGCAAATGAACAAAAGTATTGGGACGCCCACGCAAACCGTTCTAAATCTACAGGTGCTATATGGAGTTAGGACAGGATTTGGACTGTGACTGTGGGGATTGTTTCCTGTGAGGTCAGAACCTGATGTTGGGTGAGCGGGTGGCCCCCCAAAGCAACCCCCCCCCCCCCCGAGATCAGAGCTAATTCATCCAAAAGGTGTTCGATGGGGTCGAGGTCAGAGCTCTGTACGGCCCAGCCACGGCTTTATGGAACAGAAAAGGGCCAAAAATAACTTAAAAAAAAAAAAAAAAAAAAGTCAAACTATTCATACAAAGTTTGATTGATTCTTTTTTTTTTCTAAAGATTCATTTGTTTCTTTATTTCTTTCTTTTCTTTCTTTCTTTTGTTATTTCTTTTCTTTTTTCTTTCTTTTCTTTCTTACTTTCATCTTTCTTTCTTTTTCTTTTCTTTTTTTCTTACGTTCTTTCTTTTCTTTCTTTTTCTTTCCTTCTTTTTTCTTATGTTTTCTTTCTTTCATCTTTCTATATTTATTTTTCTTTATTTTTTTCTTCCTTTCATCTTTCTTTCATTTCTTTCTTTTTTTTCTTGCTTCTATTTTTTTCTATTTTTTTCTTTTCCTTTCGTTTTTTCTTTTCTTTTCTTTTCTTCTTTCCTTCTCTTTTCTTTCTTATTTCTTTTCTTCATTTCTTTTCTTTTCTATCTTTCTCTTTTCTTTTCTTTTCTTCTTTCCTTCTCTTTTCTTTCTTTATTTTCTTTTCGATCTTTCTCCTTTCTTTTCTTTTCTTCTTTCCTTCTCTTTTCTTTCTTTATTTTCTTTTCGATCTTTCTCCTTTCTTTTCTTTCTTCTTTCCTTCTCTTTTCTTTTCTTTTCTGTTACCAGTTGTAACTATATCACCCTCTTACAGTTTCACTTTCCCACTCTTTGAACACCTGTAGTACCTGTAGAACTGAACGGTTAAGAGGCGTGTCCTGATACTTTTGGCCATGCCCTGTATATTTTTGGGTGGTTGCACCATGCGCCTGGAGCCTAAAATAGATCCTCAGACCTGAACAACTGGTTTTAGGAATTGTAATAATCCCGATCAGCTGTTGTGCTTGTGAGTTTTGTTTATTCTGTATATATTTAAAGTTTATAACGTTTATTAAGATTAATGATGAGGAATAATATTAGGATTAACGTCTCTCTCTCTCTCTCTTTCTCTTCCATGTCTGGATTCCTCTCCAAATCTTCTCTCCTCCCCACATGAACAGATGAAGAGGTAAGTGAGCGATGAGGTTTCTCTCCTAAGCGTTTTTGTCCGGAGCCGCGTTCCCACGCCACGGCCTTAACCTCAGAAGCCGGCGTCGTTCCCGGCGCTGCCGTCTGAAAGCCCGTTTGGGCTCGGCTTCCAGCTCCGGCGCCCAGTCTTTCTTGTTTTGTGGAACGAGCAGCGACGTCACCGCCCTGGCATGTTTCATTCATCGTCCAGCATGCCGTCGCTCTCTCCAGAGGTTTAACCAAACGCCGGCTTTGAGGCCCGGCCCTGGCCTGGGTCGGTGGGACGGGGTTCGAGGAGCGGGGTGAGGGAGGGGGGGGGGGGGGTTACCGGCGAGTCGGCAGCTATTTGTTAGCTGCAGCTGTGTTTGAGTTTGTGTGAGGGGTCGGGTAAACAGTCTGCGGGCAC
>JAVSBV010000067.1:308278-318754 GCA_033117975.1 Parotocinclus spilosoma | reverse complement strand
GGGTCACAGATCATTTTCTTGAAAAGGAACGGAGGGTAGAATTTACGTATAAATAAACCGACACATTTTATGATGTATGCCGAAATTGAGCTTCCCCTCCTTGAAAGACCAGCATCCACCACTGGATGCAAACATGTTGACAATGAAAAGCTGATGTTGCTGTTGATTGAGTAAATGTGAAACTGTACTCATGAGGGTTAATGCTGAAGAATAAACTGAATAATAAACCGATAAGCATCTTGACTCGCTGTTCTTTTTCTAGCTGGAACAACATGAATGATTTAGCACTCTAAACATTTTAAAGTTTGCCAAGGCATTTTCAGGATTTCAGCATTCGTGTTTTGAAGTTACTAGATAAAAGTGCAATAACAAACAACGCTGCTCTAGTACCATCAAATCACTGCTTTCTATCTTACATTTCTTTTGTTCTTGTTTTACAGCTAAATTAGCTTTGCTAGTAACATCATCACTATTCTTTTTCATAGATTATGCATAAGTACAGTATTTACATTTTCACGCTCTCTGTGACTAATAAAAGGGATGCGCATTACTTTAATATATTTCAAATACCCCTGAGTAGTTTCCTACTGAAATCCCTCAAGCTTTGAAAACCATTTTTTAAAAATAACATTGAATAACTTTTAAATTGGTCAATATTTGACACTGTGCCAGAAATGGACCCGTACTCTTAAAATAAATATTTTAGATGTCCATAACTGTTTCTGCTCAATAAACGGGACTGTGGTAGCACAGCAATTAAGGAATTAAGCCATCATATCTTCATCAAAACACATTGACCAAGGTTATGTCACTTTTGGGCCTCAGACAGCCTGTAATCCATGGTTGTTTGGACTCTTCTAACTCTGAAGAAGATGGATGTAGGTGCAAGAGCGTAAGGAAATAGATCCTTAGTTTAAGTGAATTTCACAAAATTAGTCGGTTTTGTACAATGTTATTTTGGTTGTGGTTTGGGGTTCAAGTGCAAGGACTCTAAAATCCACCAGCTCCGTGACGTCATCCTGGAGGAGTGAAAGAGGATTCCAGTGGCAACCTATGACGCTTTAGTGAACTCCATGCTCAAGAGTGTTAAGGCAGTGCTGGAAAATAATGGTAGGGACAGAATTTGGGCATTTTCACTAAGGGGTGTACTCACTTATGTTGTCAGCGGTTTAGACATTAATGTCTGTGTGTTGAGTTATTTTAAGGTCACAGCAAATGTACACTGTTAAACAAGCTGTCGACTGACTATGTTACATTGTATCAAAGTATCATTTCTTCATTGATGTCCCATCTATATAATCCTAAATATAAAATAAAAACGTGTATAAAAAAACGTGAATCTTTTGTGAAATACTGTATTAAACAAGTCTTCTCCGAGACACGTCTGACTGAAAATACTCTATGGCACTTTACACACAGATCATCCATGGCTGGGCAAACAGTTATAAAGGACACAGAGTTGGTCGCCCAAGAAAGTCATTTTTTATGAGTAATTTGGACAAATGTCACTGTCCAAAACAGACTGTAATATGATTGTCTCCCACCAATTTGCTCTGTCGTATGGTACCACCACTGTACTGATCATGATTAGCAGTTGACTCTCAAAGTTGGCACCTTCCTTTTAGTTTAGTAAACTTTGAAGAGATTGGTTGAATGCATTAACTACAGCAAGTGAAAAATATAAGCAATACAGGGAGTGAGTGGTCTAGTGAATGAGGTGATTTACATATTATTATGCAGGATATGGCCAATCTGAGATGCTTTTGACAACGTGGTCATATATTTAAATAAAGGTGTTGGACTGTATATATAAAGTACTGCCTTAAAATGACAAAATGATTCTAACTAGATCTGCATTGTTACCTTCTCAAAATTTTGGACTGAATACAAATTGAGTTTTTTGTATCTTTTTGTTCTTGCCCTGTCTTGCCGATTATGCATGTGAGAGTGAAGCGCTTCCACTGGGATTTGAAGAAAGGTAGAGAGAACTCTACAGCATTAATGAGCCAAATGGGTTAAAGTCTCAAATCCAGACTAATTGAAGCCTAAGGTAGCTCTGGGTGACACTTTAGCAGTGCAGCGAATAACTGCTCTGTTGTTCTGAAATTTTAATGATGAGCAGTGTGTAACGCACCATGCAATGTGGCAAGCATAAGGCATTGTCGTTCTATAACATGAAAAACATTGTGCTTCTAAACCAGTTTCTCACTGTTCATAAGGAAACCACAGGTGACAATGCTTTCTGGAATTCTTCCTCTTGTTGGTACAGCTTGTAGATTCACAAATGGGGAATATAGCTCACTTTTTAAACCCACAAGTCTGTTATCTGTTTAATTTTCTGACCATAGGCTGGATATTTTACTTAGCAACTTAGTGGGCAATGCCAGCTGCTGAAAACGGCAATGTCAGAAGGTCTAAGGCTTAGTGTTTGGTTCAGCGTTGCAACGTGAAGTTTGAAGTTGGTGCGTTTATGGAAAAAAAGCATGGTCACTGAGGCTGTACTCCTAGTGCTGGTCCCAGTCAAATGTTAAGAAATGCATCAGTGGTGGGAATCTGATAGAAAACCTGTACCATAACAAATATGCTGTAATATAAGGTTAGGGTTTGGGTTGTGGTGTGCTGTGCCGTGAAACCCCTAATGGGAGCAGTTAAAAGAGGAATATTTAGACCATGGAGAATCCAAGAAATGAGCATAGATTTATGTACTGTACACAATTATGTACATATAAAATTAAAGGATTGCCTTATTTATACTTCAGAAATAAAAAATAGAAAATGTAATTCTCAACTTAACATTGTGAATCAAATATTGAGCAAAGTATATAACTATATAATGACTATATACTTTTGGCTCAGTAATATTTACAATTTGTCTTTGCAGTTGTAACCTAAGTTAAGCACATGTCCCTCTTGGTTTGTGGTAGACAGTTAACCCAAGCGTTGTTAAATCAAACCTAGGCTATTGTGGCTCAGTGGTTAAAGCTCTGCTTTGCCAATCAGAAGTTTAAAAACGGTCTATGGGACGCTCCCACTGTGGTGCCCTTGAGCAGTGGACTGTCAGATGATTAAATCGAAGAGGTCAACTGAACCCTTTAAGACAGAAGGACAGCAAGAATCAAGGTTCTTCTCTGTACTGGCTCCCAGCTGGTGTGAATGAACTTCCTTGGGTTGTCTTGAAACAACTGCACTTCAGCAAACCCAAATTCTCTACTCAATAGTTCAAAAAAAACATCAGTTTTCTTTAAGAGTTTAACTTTTATCAGAAGTTTGGTCACGTTGTGTTATTAGGCTTTAAGTTATTCATAGCAGCATGAGGAAATGTTGAATATGGAGAATGTAATGAACTTGATTAAAATACTCATGTGCCCTCGTGTCAAAAATAGTAGAAAAATGGACTCCAAAGACCACAAAGCTTTGCAAGAGGGAAGGGTGGAGCTAATTGCTTAAAAGGGATACCAGCAGCCATTTTGTATTTTCCATGTGGACTGGGACAAGTTTGTATGTACCTGTGGATGTGTAATTATGTAAGTGTCATTATTCATTGTCTATGCATTGTGCTTTCTGTTGATTTATTAATTTGTAACAATTTGAGCGTTGTTTTCATTTATAGTTTGCTGTAACTAATTGGCTGTATGCATTTTGTATTTGTTTGTAGATAATCCTTATCTACACAAGTATCCATAGTTATCCATATCCTCATTTTCCATATCCTCATCCTTTCTTGTTAACTGTTTTGCCAAAAAAGCTGTATAATCTGTAACATCAGTACAAAACTATCCATATCTCTGGTCTGGTTATTTGTCCTCCTGTGTTTTAATGGACACACCAATATGATCGCTATCTTTCCAGGTTAACTGTGCTATCTCACAACTCAGAATTTGTCTCTAGCATGTGCTAGTTCTCTTTGGCGGAGTCATGTCAATGTCTTACAACTGACCTGAATAATTAAGTAAGTTAAAGTCAAATGTCTTTTTATAGTGCTTTTTACAATGGAGCATTTTCTCAAAGCAGCTTTACCATTATCTAGGCTTAGTGACCCAACTGAGCTAGCCTAGGGTGACAGTGGAAAGGAAAAAATCCCTAAACATTATATGTAAGCGAGCTAAGGAGGACCAATCCAAAAATTCTTGGGCGGTCTAGATGTCAAATGTAAGAGTTAAACTAAACCCATTACTTTCTTACATTTAAAATTTTAGCTCAAGTAAACAGAATGTAATTGTAAGAATCTTAGGGTTTTTTCAGCTTAGCAATCAAAGCATCAGATGCTCATCCCTGCTTTGTCAGATTATTGTATTTCTTCATGTTTTGTTTGCATAGTGGCAATTTGCTTGTAAGCAATCTACACATTTTATTTTAGTAAGTAAATACTTTATTGAAGCTCTGTATCAGTCTCTTTTAACATGAGCTGGCATTTTGGAGGGGTCAACCGCTACCTCAGTATCTCTCACAGACACCTGCTTTCCAACACATTACTGTGATGGTGCATAGGCATGCATGTAAATAGGAAAACAATACATGTTGTTGTGAAAACAAAAGCAATAATGTGTGCTTGGCATAGACTTGCATTTGAATTTGAATTTCCAATTGACTTCACACTATCCAGATAGGGACACCTAAGGGGCTGGATGTTTTGTTATGCTGCAATATGACAATATTGATTCATAAAAGCAGTCTGTCATTATAAACTGGATGTATATATTAGAAATAAAAAGACTAAATGGTGGAGGAACCCATGCTCATACCTCTGATTTATCCCCTTTGATTTGATCATATACATAGATCTATCAACGACAGTGACTAGGACTGAAACTGGGGATTAATTATGCAAAGCAGAAACCATTCCAAATATTTTTTTCCAAATTGTAAGAAAAAGCCACCGTTTTGAACACAAAAAAGTACCGCCTGGAGAGAAAACAGAAACGGCGCATGCTGAGCCTCGTGGCCAAAGCCATTTTTGCATTATGCAAGCATGAAATAATCTAATCAGTCTGAGAAGAAAATGTCTTGATTTTCCCTTATACTGTGAGAAAGTAATCCTTCTGGTTCTGCAACCTGCCCTGATTTGTTCAATTCTCTATTATTAAAATCAAGGGCTACACTGAAACTGCCGATCAAATTGAAAATCTGCCTTCTGTTCTTCTGGGGTGCAAAGATTTATTTGTGAAAGCATAAAAATATTTGTAATGACAACAAGACTTATTTCCTTTTCATTTCTAATCAGTACATTTGTCTGAACGGTCAGGCTGACATGTACGCCTCTATTTCTCTAGTTGAACATATCTCATTATTATATACAACCCCAATTCCAATGAAGATAATGAAACCTAAATCAAAACATAATACGATGATTTGTGAATCCTTTTTAATCTATATTCAATTGAATACACTACAGAGACGAGCTATTTAATGTTTAAACAAATAAACTTTGTTGTTTTTTGCAAAAATTCACTCCTTTTCAATTTGATGTCTGCAACACGTTCCAAGGAAGTTGGGATGGGGGCATGCTTACCACTGTTACATCACCTTTCCTTTTAACGACACTCAATAAGCTTTTGCAAACTGAGGACACTAATTGTTGAATCTTTGTAGGTATAATTCTATCGTGTTTTGCTTGATGTACAAGTTCAATTGCTCAACAGTTTGGGGTCTTCATAATGCGCCACACATTTTCAATGGGAGGCAGGTCTGGACTGCAGGCATGCCACGCTGTTGTAATGTGCCGAATGTGGCTTGTCATTGTCTTGCTAAGATAAACAGGGACGTCCCTGAAAAAGACGTTGCTTGGATGGCAGCATATACAGCTCCAAAACCTGTATGTACCTTTTAGCATTAATGGTGTCTCTACAAATGTGCAAGTTACTCATGCCATGGGCACTAACACACCCCCATACCATCAGAGATGCTAGCTTTTGAACTTTGCGCTGATATCGATCCATACAGTCCTTTTCCTCTTTGGCCCAGAGGACACAACGTCCATGATTCCCAAAAACAATTTGAAATGTGGACTCGTCAAATGGCAGGACACTTCTCAGTCCATCTCAGATGAGCTTGAGCCCAGAGAAAAAAGCCAGTGGCGTTTCTGGGTGTTGTTGATATATGGCTTTTGCTTTGCATGGTAGAGTTTTAACTTGCCCTTGTAGCTGGATAGATGAACTGTGCTTACTGATGATGGTTTTCTGAAGTGTTCCTGAATCCATGTGGTCAATATCCGTTACAGAATGATTTCCGTTTTTAATGCAGTGCCGCTTGAGGTATTGAAGGTCATGGGCATTCATTGTTGGTTTTTGTCCTTGCTGCTTACTTGCAGAGATTTTTCCAGATTCTCTGAGTCTTTTTATGATATTAAGGAATGTATATGATGAAATCCCAAAATTCCTCAATTGCACGTTAAGAAACCTTTTATTTTTAATTTATTTATTTTTCAAACTGTTGGACATTTTGCTCATGTAGTTCTTCATAAAATGGTTAACCTTGCCCTATTTTTGCCTGTGAATGACTGAGCCTTTTGGGGATGCTCCCTTTACACCCAATAATGACACAGGTGTTTTTTGGGCATTTTTTTTGGCATTTCTTAACTTCCCTGCCCCCTGACAAAACTGTTTTGGTAAGTGTTGCAGGCATCAAGTTCCAAACTAGAGAATATTTGCAAAAAGCAGTAAAGTTTATCTGAACATGAAATATTTTGTAGTGTGTTCAATTGATTGTGGGTTGAAAAGCATTTACTAATCATTGTATTGTAATTTATGTTGTACACAATGTCTCAACGTCATTGGAATTGGGCTTGTACATGTGGAATCTCTGGTCAGTATTCGTTTGTAAATTAGGTCAGGAGCGAGGCTGGTTGACTAAACTTGGACTCCATCTACACTAGGACATTTCATGCATAAACATAATTATATTTGGACAGAGATGTCTCATAAAACTGCATATACTTCTTTTCTGCTTCCCTCCCACTCCTGATTATGCTTATTTGGACCGTAAAGGGTCAACTTGACATTCAGATGAAGCTGCCATTTGTAAGGGGAGGTCATACTAAATACTTGCCACAGTAATCTATTAAATCTGTTTATCAGTTTTTAATTATTGGGCTGAACAAATTTTCTTCTAGTCTTGATCTAATTCCAGTGCACAATTGCTGATACGGTTACAGATTCTGAAATTTTTTTTTAACTTTCATATAATGATTATTGTTGTTTCCAGACTAAAACATCTAAACATAATGTCACAAGTTAAACCAATAGCCAATGTGCTTTCTTTGTGTTCTTCAACTTCATCAAGCATCATAGAAGAATCAGGAATAGTGTTGACTCAGTGGTTAAGATTATTTGGAAGGTTAAAAGTGAAAATCCTCCTGACCAAGCAGTCAGTGCTGGGCTGTTGAACAAGGCCCTTGCTGCTCACGTTCTTTAAAAAATGGGGTCTTTGTGATATTAACACAATTATCCACCGAAACTTCTAGATCATACTTCTATATTCTATACAGATTGGAAAGCACAAGTATATTCTCTGCCAATTTCCTTTCAAGAATGTCTGTGTAAGATGGTCAGGGTAATTGGGTGGTTAATTGTTCCTCATTAACAGCTCATTAGGAGAGTATTGGACATTGGGTGAACAATTGATCAGAATCCCAGTTGGTTCCAAACGCATGCCAGTCACAGAGCTGTGTCTCTGTATGAAATAATTCCAATTCCTTGCTTTTTCAGTGTAGCTAATGTAATGTAAATTCATTAGGCAGCCAAGAAGATGAATCAATGTTCTTCTTCTGTTCTTGTGTGGTCAGTCAGAAATCAAGGTGTTTCTCTCAAAAGCTATTTAGCTCTCTAGCCAAGAGGTGTCAGTGATAAATGTAGTCTGCCATCACTTAGCCTAATACTGTCCATGGAAGCATTTTCACATGGATTATTGTCTGTGAAAGGGAGGGAGCATTGGGGAATCTCCAACCTCTCTTTGAAGGAACCGTCAACCGTCTCATTCAGGTTTTCAATGACTTTATGGAATTTCTCACTTGTTTTGCTATAACAGGAAATAATGTCAAGAAAATGTGCTATTAATATTTGTAGTAATAACTGATTATTATACATTTTAAATGTGCTCTGATCTTTCCATACCATAACCAATGTACTAAGTAAACTAGGAGTGGGAACCGCTAGGCGACGATTCAATTTGATTATGATTTAGTGGAATGTGATGGGATTAGAAATGTCTCTTTATTGTACAGGATTACACAGGCTCTGTAGTTTGTGGGGAGTCTTGCATCTTGGCTGACACACATAGTGAGGTGAACATGCTCAAAGCCCAATTGGTGAGGTCACCCCAGCACCAAATGGGAAATTTCATCTGGATTCCACAGGGTGCAGACCTACATGCATCTGACCAACAATTGGAAACACTTCATTTGACTGTGCTATATTTGTTTCTCTAATTAATTTGTGCCATTTACTGTTTTGTATATTTGAGACAGTTCTATGTAAATTACTCGACTCAAGTGTAAGAGGAAATTATAAAAAATGTGAAATACAGCACATAAAATGTAGCACTTTCATTTGATTTTCATACCATTACAGGACTTAAGAAGCTGCTTTGCTTATTGTACCTTCTGCGAGACTGACTAATGCTGTTTTTATTATTATTTTTTATTGTTTTAGTTATCAAAAGATTTGAAATAATCTCTAAAGGAATCTAGTGGGAGTCTTACAAATAGTAACCATGAAAGATCCCAGCCTTTGCAAAATCTGTGAGTAAAATCATGGACTTCTAGTCTATGGTTCAAATGAAATATTTTCAAGATGGGATGCTGTGCTCCAAGTCTGCCACATAGCGCAAAAGCCTTGGATGTTAACGACTAAATATAGTCTCAATTTCCTGGCAATAAAAGGGATATATTGAGTAATGAAAATCATAAGTAACAAACACAATAGTACATAAGTGAGTACGAGTGGTAGTAAAATGCCTCAAGTATCAAGGCCGGCATTGAATGAGCACCAAATGAGCATTACAAGCATGAAACAGGCATTGAATGAGCAATATTGTAATCAAAAACATGTTCAGGGAAAGGATTAAAGTGAGCATGAAAGCAAAGCAACAAATAAAATGACTATCAAACGAGCATGAAGCATGAGCTCAGCACAGAGCTCAGCATAAAGCTAATAAAAGAACTGCACTCACATGCCAGCTTCAATGAGGTCATAAGGAATAGCAATGTAAGCAAATTCTGCCACGTTCAACTCAACCACTGGGCTGTAACATTAATGCAGGCGTTTGTTCATTCAAAACTGTTCAATTCAAAACAGAACGGAAACACCCCCTTTCTTTCTCGTATAACATATTAATCTGGTAAAGCTTAGATGTTGGATAATGTCTCTCTTGTTGCCATTCTAGTTCCTTTCAGAGCTGTATGTTGAAGTTAAGGCCAGACTTTTTTAATTGCTTGTTCCTTGGATGTCCCTACTTAAGAATCTACTGAGGAGGGAGGAAATTTATTTTCAGCACTTTTCAATTTCTCAAGGACTATGTGGAATCAATACAAGGAAGGAAGAAGAAATAAAAATAAATTATTTAAAAATAAAAATTATTTAATCTACAATTAAATTAAAGTGAATCTGGAAAAAAATGTAATGCACAGAACAGTACCGTTGGCTCTCCACCGGAGAGCAAAAAAAGTGAAATAAAAAAAAATTTTTTTTTTAAAATTTCAACCATTGGTACTGGGGCGGATCCGCGAAATAACAAAGTTTTATTTTTGTAATCTTCAAATATGATCGTCGGCGGATCCGCGATAAACAAGCAATAAAAAGTCTGGCCTAAAGAGCTCCGTGCATGCCATCTAAATTCACCAGCCAAGTTGGCAAACTAATTCTTTATGGCACGTTGATCTGAACTGACTAGTTGTTTAAGTGGAAACTTCTAAAAGGTCCATATTGAGAGCCAGTGCGCTAAAAACCATTCTATTGCCGGTGTTTCTCTCTGGACATTGCATGCCTGTATGCTTCATGTTATAAACCCATAAGTGTGCATGTGACTGAAATAACAATGTTCACTAAGTGCAACTAGTGAAAGGCTTTTTAATTTTTTTAATTTTTTATTTTTTAAACAGAACATGGTCTCAAACCAGCATTACAAATACGTAGGTCCCAAAGTGTTCATAAACATTATAGAGAAGAAACTTTTGATTCAAATCATATATACACTGCTCACAAAAATTGGGGATATTTCAAAATGAATATGATGAACAAAAACTGCTGGACAAGTTCTTGGACTTGGCTGGACTCTGTCCATCACTGTCAGTGTTCTTTGGCAGTCTTGGGTAAACGTACACACTGGTCCAGATTGACAAGATTCAGTTTACCCTCATGAATGTGTCACTTGCTACTCCATCACCATAACTGAGTTGCAGCTTTTGATCTCATTTGCGTAATTGAATAACTTTCCTTAACTTTTCATTAGTTTTTCTGATTATGCTGTATACTGATATAATTA
>JAVSBV010000067.1:225732-238891 GCA_033117975.1 Parotocinclus spilosoma | reverse complement strand
TCAGGGCTTCCTATTGGCTAGGCTCAAGGGAGATTGGTTTGATTGACAGGTTGGGGAGAAGCGCAGAGGACAGTGTGTGAGAGAGGGACAGAGGGACAGTGTGTGAGACAGAGGGACAGAGAGGTAGAGGGACAGTGTGTGAGACAGAGGGACAGAGAGTAAGACACTGTTAGAATGTTTGTAATACAATTTTCAGCCCTGAATGGATTTAATCTTCCAGACTATAAAATAGTAAGAAATAATGAAGCCCAGTTATCCCAGCTTTTTTTTTTTTTTTTTAAACAGCACGTCTAATGGTGGCCTAAGACTTTTGCACCGTGTTTTAGGGTTGACCCCCCCCCCCTTTTTTTTTAAAAACACGTCCCAGAAACGAGACACCTGAGCTCTGACAGGGTTTTTGTGGCCAAAATCTTTACACAAAAGTGCTGAGTTTGAGACGTTAGGTATTTTGGGAGAGGTTTAGGAGGGAGCAGATGCAGCCCGGGTAACAAATCCCTCATTAATAATAAACACACTCTGTGCTGGTGTGTAAAGTCCAGGTTACATTAAAGACACTGTCCATAATTACAGTCCCAGAGCAGACAGGAAGCAGGAGACGGAACAGTGTGTGTGTGTGTGTGTGTGTGTGAGAGAGAGAGGAAGACTGGTCCTGCCAGTGGAAATCCAGAGTGTTGTGTTTGTGATTGTACATGCTTTAGGGAACCACAGGAACATTGGGATCGGAACCTTCTCACAAAACTAACGATCCAGATGTGATACGTACCAGGTCTCCAAGGTTCACAGAACACTTCTGTTCACACAGGAGCTGAACCATCACAAGGTTCCCATTAACAGCTGTGAGAGAAAAGGAAAGAGTTTAGACATTTCATAAATGCAGTCCAACATGGCCAAAAGTATTAGGACACAAACCAACATGTGACCAAAAGTATTAGAACACAAACCCACATGTGGCCAAAAGTATTAGGACACAAACCGACATGTGCAAAAGTATTAGGACACAAACCGACATGTGACCAAAAGTATTAGGACACAAACCGACATGTGCAAAAGTATTAGGACACAAACCGACATGTGCAAAAGTATTAGGACACAAACCAACATGTGCAAAAGTATTAGGACACAAACCAACATGTGCAAAAGTATTAGGACACAACTAACATGTGCAAAAGTATTAGGACACAACTAACATGTGCAAAAGTATTAGGACACAAACCAACATGTGCAAAAGTATTAGGACACAAACCAAGAGGTGGACAAAAGTATTAGGACACAAACCGACAACACAATTTACCCTTGCACTAAATGGCGCACTTGTATTTTCCCAGTGTTCCCTATGAAATCTGAAACCGTTTGAATGGCAGTGCCAGTGCTCTATTAGCACAGCTGCCTGTAGCTCATACCCGCTGTTAGTGCCACAGCTCAGAAATAACAGGTTAACCACTTATCATGTCTGCAGCGTCCTAAAATATGTATAAATATGCATGATTTGTTCTTCCATCAGGAGAAAACCAAACAAGCTCGGGTTTATTCGAAGGAGTCACAAACCGCCAACCCAAACACCAGCTGAAGAAACACAATACTGGCATTTACCAATATAAAAAAAAAAAAAAAAAAAAAAGCCCCGCGCCCTTTCTGTTTCTCAAAACATCCCTCCGTTTAGCCCGTCCATCCATCCGAGTCTGTCACTCGCCCCTGTCCCGGAGACATCTATATATTTATGCGTGTGTGACATGTGCGGCGGGGAGTGCGGCGAGGCTTGATGGACGTGTAATTCCACACAAAGTAAATCAATTAAAGAGGCCTGTCACCCCCAGGGGACGGTGTGTCTAAAGAGGAGAGCGAGGGAGAGGGAGTGCGCAGGCTAGAGGGAGGGCGAGAGAGATTTCGGCGTAGTTAGTGTGATATTTCAGTATTTCATTGCCTAATTCGGTTATGCTTTTACTTCGTCTCCCCCCCTCTGGCATTCCCCGTTCCTTTTTTTGTCTTGTCTTACGTTCCTGGGTTGGAGCGCCGCGTCAAATTAGTTTGCTTGAAAAATGATGAGCTAGGAGATATCAGGCCTAATCCAATCTCCTCCTCGCCCGGTGCTCCTGCTAATCACCAACGCACTCGCTTTCGTAGGCCCCCGGCCCCCGGCCCCCGGCCCCCGGCCCCCGGCCCCTGCCGCATCTGGATCCCAATTAACATTAAAAAAAAACCTCAGATAAAGCCTCCTAAATATTCACCTGCCCCGGCAAAATGAATGCGGGGCCAGAGACGTCAACGGGACGGTCCTCTCAATCGCTGGCAGGAAATTAAACGTCCTTATCAAGCCCATCTCTGTGTATTTAGCAACACACACACACACACACACACGCACGCGATCTGTCACACTGCTCACGCGTACACACGCCAGGACCTTGCGACTTCACGTCCGCGCAGCGGCGGGAGGGGGACGGGACGGGTGCTATGGGCGCTATCCAAAATATCAATAATAATACAAACGGGTGAGGCGTTGAAATAAGAAATAGGTCTCAGTAACGTCTCACTGTTCTGACTCTGACTTGTCAGAGCTCGATTATCAACGGCGTTATAGTAGTGCTGCCGGAGTCCTGCGTTAAGACTACAGATTCGGTTTTCTCTCAGAGACGTTCTTCAGCTACCAGTTCTGGCTCACGCTCACACTCTCAACATTATTCCATTTATTCTGTTTTCTATTATCTTATATTCTCGATGTTTATACTCGCTATTTTAAGCCATTATTATTATTTTACTTGTCTTATATGCTGCTGTTATATGCTTATATTCTATATTCTTATATTCTTTACTTCAAAAACAATTATTTTATTTATGTTCCCTAGTTTTATATTCCCTATTGTATTGTATTTATTTATTTATGGGGTTTTTTTTTTCTCTACATTTTAGATAATTCTTTTGCATTTATTATACATACTATTGTATTCATCTTTAATTTATTAGAAATACAATTTAAAAATGTTAGAGTTTGTTCTATGTTTATTTACATACTATTTATTGTATGCAATTTTTATAATTTGTATTTAATTATATTATTTTGTTTTATATACATTCAATTATATTATTATTATTATTCAATTGATTATGTACACACTATTCTATTCTATAAAGTAGATGTTTATATTCTGTGTATTATATATATATATATATACAAAAAAATTATTTTATTATAGTATTAGTTATATATTATATAGTATTACTGTATATATTATACATTTAAATGAAAATATATATATATATATATATATGTATAAACGTAAAATTGTAATATATACAATAATGCATTTTTTTATATTATATAATATACTATTTTGTATATATATACATATATAATAATAAGAATAATGCATATACACACACACACACACACACACACACACACACACACACACACACACACAAACCTTAAGTGTTTTGTTTGCCACTGACGCCTTAGAAGATATTAGGGTTATTTTAATTGATATCTATTCAATTATATTATTATTATTATTATTATTATTAAATTTGTTATATACACACTATTCTATTATATAATGTAGATGTTTATACTCTGTGTATTATATTTATATATATATATATATAAATACAAATTTATAGTATATATATTATTAAAAATAGTATATTATATATTAAATTAAAAAATAGTTTATATTATAAATTTATATACATTATATATAAGTATATCTATATATATATATATATATATATATATATGTGTATTTAAAATATATATATATATACTTGTATATACATTTATATTATAATATATATATATATATATATATATATATATATATTTATATCATATTTATTTATGATATATATTTATTTATATACATTATAATTCTACATGTGTGTATATGTATATATATTTATGTACACACACACACACACCTTTATAGATTTAGTTTGTGCCCCCGATTTTAGAAGATATTAGAGATATTAGATATTGAGGTTGAGATGTCCTGACCCAGATGCAGCAAAACAGGAAAACAGATAATGCTACCAGCATGGCTGAGTGGGGCTGTACATGCTACACGTCTTTAAAGATATCTCCTTAACTGGTGTTCTGATACCGGTTTGAGTTTGGTTGGGCCTCCCACGGGGCGGCCCCGTTCCAGAAAGGCCCCTAACAGAGCCTGAACGTGTTCATTCGGGTTGCTGCCACTCGTTTGTCACATGTCCCTCCCCGCACTCTATTAGACTTTCACGAGGAAGGCGACTGGTATGAATAGGAATCGTTACGCGATTTAATTTCGGGGTAATTGACGTAGATTTGTTAACGGTGCACCGAACGACGCCCCGGCGGCTCAGGCAGGTAATGCGATTTCGCGGCGACGGCCTTGTATCCTTCATGTTAGACAGCGGAGCCTCCTGTGGGCGCGAGCCGGCGTAACGACGATCAAGCATATGCAAAGGTTGTTCCTTCAGGGTGATCGTTCAATATTTTATTGGATGCAAAACCCGGCTCCCTTTTCCCCTTATTATCCCAGCAGAAGGGGGGCATCCAGATTTATTCACCCCTAACTTTAATAATGTAATTGGGCGTGCCACGGCAGAGGACCCGCACGCGGCCCGAATCGTCAACGCCGGGGCGCTCTGCAGCTTCTGATGACGGGGGGAGCGACTGGACGTGATGGCGCGCTCCGGCAGACGAGCCGCCAAGCTCCGCCCTATTGGCAGCCGTGTTCGGATTTTTGTCGATAAGAAAAAAAAAAAAAAAGAGCACACACACACACACACACACACACACCCCACCCCACGGGAGAGGCGCGTGCACGGGCCCCAGCAGCAGGTGGCCCATTGCAGCCTAATGAACACAGCAATCTGTTCCGATCGCGGCGGCGCTTTTCACCAGACAATTAGGCGACTAAGCGTGTAATTATTCCGGGCCAACAAGAAGAAGCTCTCCTCTAATTTCATCTTTTCATTTCTGTTTACTCGCCCTCACTCCTCTCATTAACGGGAGATTTTCCAGTCTATGCTAATTGGTTTCAATAACATTCATTTCGGTTGAAAGAGAACGATTCTGATAATTGAGGAGCCTGAAAAAGGGAAAGGGGGTGGGGGGGCGGGCCGGGGGGGTAGGCGGGGTGCCGAGCGAGCCTGCGCCTTTGTGTTCCTCGAGTGCGGCCGCTTTTGAAGGCGCCCAACAGGTTGGGGGGGAGAAACGAAGAGAGCTCGGCGGAGCGGAAAAAGCAGAAGCGCAGATTACAACTAGTTTTGTTTTTCCGGAGATAAAAACGCCGCAGCGAGCCGAGACGGGGGAACCGGGCGCCCCCCCCGAACGGTTCCGCTTCCGCTTCAGGCCCGACGGCAACAGTTTCACCAGCAGAATTAAGGTCCTAACCGTCGATCTTAAAACCGCGGTGTCCCAGATGCAGCAAAACAGGCCCGAGCGCTTGATACGACCACCACCGTGCTTCACAGTTCTCCAGAACAAAAAAAAAAAAAAAAACGTTTTCCCTAATAACCTTATAATGCGCAGGTTTCTCCTGAGTACAGAGCGCCCTTTAGTTGCCTCGAAGTTACCCAGGGTTTCCTTCGGAAGGGAATTTTAGTCAGTCACCCACGCCCGGGCAGAACAACAGTACAATGGTCTGGAACCGACCTGGGGTCCAGACCGAGCGTCTCCGGGGGGGGGGGTTTGTGACGGTCCGTCTGCTCTGAGGTCCTCCGAGTTGTTCGGAGTAGCATTTGAGCACGGTAAATCAAACTACAACAACAACGGCGCTGAAAGGTCGGCCCATGAAACGAGTTAAATAGGTGTTCAATAAGCGAACGTTGTCATTTTTATCTTGGAAAAGAAAAACGGAGCTAAAAACAAAGGCGGAAAACGCGAGAAAAAAACGTCAACATCAAGATGAATCACTTTATTCTTTTGGTCTGTGTGCATCGGGGAGGGTTTTTGTTTTTGGGGGTGGGGGGGTCGGTGGGAGGGGGTTGAGGGTGAGGGAGGGCGGGGTCAGCTCTGTTTAGTTAGTTACTGGTTACGGGGGGGATCCAAGGCAAAAGGTTTGTCCTCGACTGGTCTACGATTTCACGCAGATGCAGAACCAATAAAATGAAATGAAAAATGGGCTGCTGTTCCTACATCTCCACACGCACCGTTTTATCCCTATAGACAAGCCGAAATCCGATTTGCAGCAACGTCTCGGCAATCTCCCCCGGAGCCCTGCTCACTCAGCTACCTTCCCCGGCAGGATAAGGCCCGGCCGACACGCCCAGCCTCTCTGATGTCTGCTAACAGCGTAAAGTAAACTTTTAAATTAAAAAAGCCTGTCTCGCACACGAAAACACGAGGCCCGTTTTCCGAGGACGGAAAATACGTTACCGTTACGGTCGTTAAAGCCCTGGCCAGTCGCCCCGGGGCGTCATTGTGAAATCGAACTGCCGCGAGTGGCTCCGTAACGAGGGCCGCTGGGGAACAAGACAGGCTAATATGGCTCAACTTTCTCACAAACGCCCGATCCGAGGAACCGTATTTAAGGTGAGCGTTTTTTCTGGCTACACGGACTAGAACTGCTCGGTGACTTTACGCGGCCCGACGCTTTGCTCCATGCCAGGGCGCGCCCGGGTTAATAAAGCGGTGATTACGGGGTTCAGAATGGGGCTAAACTTATTTAAGCCCGGTGTGAAATCTCTGGAAAGTTGAAAGTTTTCCAGATAACAGTTTTCTAGAGACCGCGTTTCGAAGCGGTGAGCCCATTTTCTGGCGTTTAAGTCACTTTAATTAAAGAAAGGCCGATATCATAATTGTGCTATCGTTCAAAAGGGGTACTTGGTCTGTAATTTCCTGTCCTGTCCTATCTCCCAGCGGCGACCGTCAAAAACTTTCTTATCATCGCCGCCGTAAATAATGGCGAAATTAGGGTCTCGAACGGGGACATATCGGCCCATCGATCCCTCGCCCGGGGGGTGTCACCCTGGCTCCGGCCGGGGGGGTGGTGGTGGTGGTGGTGGTGGGGGGGGGTTTGCCCGACGTGAGCGTTTCCCTTTATCTCGTCGATGTCACCTTACTTTATAGGAAAGCGTTTCTTTTTAGGGCTTTCTCTAATTGAAAACATGACAGGCCGCCCCAGCTAGCGATGAACATAAAGGTACAATTTAAAAAGCCATTAGCGCAGGCGGCATCACGGCCTGTCAAAAAGTCAATACTCAGTTCTTTATGTGTCTGTGAGCAAACACGGAGTAATTATCTGCTTTATTAGGGAGCCGAGCCGCTCGGCAATAACGATCAGCTCAAATAAGTCATTCATTACTGTCAACGACACCTGACTCTGGGCTTATTAAAAACATTAATAATGGAAAATAAAACCTAATTAGTAAACAAACGCGATCGCTCAGGGACGCGGCGAAAGAGTGCCACGCCGAAACTGGGGCTCCGGCGACTCCCGTGACCGGGCGCGAAGGCGCAAAAAGGTAAACGTTCTCGTCAGAGAGAGAGAGAGAGAGAGAGAGAGAGAGAGAGAAGCAAAGGAGGCAGGAAATGAATGAAGTTTTTTCCTTGGGTTTAATGAAAATCAAAAGAGCAGAAGTGGGAAATTAAGTACGGGTTGTTTACCTCGACGAGGCAGCGCGGAGCAGGGGAACAGGGACGGGGCGAAATGAAACAATCCCTCTTTATTTCCGCTCTCTCCTTATTAGTTATCGCTCAGCCTCCGTCGCCACTTGGCCCTCGGCGACTCAACATTCAATTAGCGCCTAATGAGGCCTAATGCGTGCTTAAACGCAGGCCAGACGCCGAAGCAGGAGAGAAAGCTCTAATAAGAGGAAAGCAGTCGGTTCGTGGGTACAGAGGACGGCGCTGGGGTCAAACCAACCCCGGAGGGACTGGGCCGAGACCGGCCGACCCCCTGCATGTGGAATTAATAGGGGATTACTCCGAACCAAATCGGCTCAGGAACAGCGATACGGAAGCTTCACTTACGGGTCTTACAACGCCAGGACACGAGGCGTGATGGGCCGGGCGGGCCCCGGTGTTTGGACCTCATGGGGTGCAAAAAAGGGCTCTTCAATAACGGCTGTTATGCATATATTAAGGTCCGGACCCGGCAACACCGGATATCGGAGCTAAAGCCAGGCCTGATCGTACGATTTAAACGCATCGTACCGGGCATGGGTTGGGGGATGGGTAGTAGGTTAGGGGTTGGGTGGCGGCCTATCCAGGTCCGGTTTGTGCCACCCCAGAGGAGGAAGGCAGGAAACGACCCTAAGGCTCGTCCCGGGGAGGGTAGAGCGAGACAGAAACCGAGCCTTCCTGTTGTCATAACCTCATCAAGCTGCCTAACCGCCCCGCCTCCTCGCACCCCATCAGCGCCCCCCCGCCCCCCCCCCCATCGCCGGTGTATGAAACGAGGAGCACTTTACATAAGATTTATTACATCCAAGCAGAAATATTATCTTCTGAAGATGCCATTCATCAAGCTCGCTCCGGAACGCACTGAATGATATGATGAAATTATGCAGATCAGGAATTCTGAGGGAGGATTCCATTTGGTAACCTTGGCAACCCCAGGTAGTCTCCTAGAACGCGAACCCCCCCCGGGGCCCCACGAGGACGGCTCGGCGCCGATTAATCACGGCCTGGGCCAGAGAGATTGTAACTAATTGGCGTGTAACTGCTAATGAGCCGGACATATGGCCGCATTCTGGGGTTCTTTTTCTTTTTGTTTTGAGGGGGGGGGGGGGTGGGGGCTAATCGAGGCACCCAAATTCCCCTACCAGGTAGATGGGCAAAAGTGTTGAGACACACCAAGGTGTTTGGCCGTCTGAAGAGGAGGCCGGCAGGCGACCTTTCTTCCGCCGCGAACAGTTTCGTTCTTAGGATTTCCGAAGTTTAGGGAGCACGTAAAGTTGCAAAATACAAAGTTGGGGCAATAGAGTATAAAACATGGCAACCCACGCTCTGCTGTCGCCCCCAATAGCTCTGGAGAATGAGCTTCAGGACTAAAACTGGGCACTGAGCTTTGGCGTGAGTGCATGCCTGATAATCTAAGATGGAGTGGTGTAAAGAACATGACCACTGGACTCTGGAGCAAAGGAAACCTGCATTGCTTGTTTTTCAGGGTTTTGTTCCAGACCCCTTAGCTGTAGTGAAGGAACATTTTGGACACGTCCAGCTTTTTTGTGGATACAGTTTGAGGACGGTAACTTAACCCGAGAGGATAAATTCCCGCCGCCACAGTCCAAAAATCGTCCACAAAGCGCGCGGGGAAGATTGGAAGTCGTCGTGACGTAGCACGTAACACTTGGGTGTCCCATTACTTTTGTCCTAATCTATCATTCGAGGGTCTCTTTGGAAGAGTTCGAAGGGTTCAAGGCGAGGGGTTTCTGCGGCGGGGGCGGCGCCTAGCCCCCGATATTAAAAACAAAGACACAGTCCATGCACGAGCCCGTAATCTAGTACGTAAATCCAAGCCGTAAAACCTTAAAGGAGGGACGGGAGTCTGAGGTCGGGATTTTAATGAAACACGTGCAGCACGGTGACGATAAAAGTTTCCTTATTGTAGCGGAGAAAGACGTCAGCGATCAAACATCTCGAGACGTTATAAAACGTTACGACCGCTCGCCGGTCCATTCTCTCGCCGCAGCGCTTCAGGAGACGCACCCAGAACCTTACACACGTCCCCAAGCTCGAAGGAAAACACAAACAAATCAACACAAAGCGTGTCGGGCATCGGCCCGTTTAGCTTCCTGGCTGCACAGAGAAAGAGAGGAAGGAAGGGATAAAGAGACAACACTTGCCCCTCTACTAATTCCTTGTTGTTTTGGGACGGAAGCTCTGAGCTTTAAGGCCCTCTCGTCGCTCCAGAGTCCAATCTTTAGCAAACGGAAGCCTTTTATTTTTTACTCAAGCCATTTATCCTTACTCAAGTGGTTTTCTTATGTTCAGACTGCCGTTTGGTCCACAAGTGTCCGTTTTTAACGTTCGGTTAAGGGCTCACAGGTTTTAATAACGCCCCGGATGCTTCTTCACCACGATTCCGGTCATTTCTGAAACTTCCCCAAACACACGACCACAGTTAAAGAAGGTGCGACACCAGGGTTGCTCCTGCTAGGGTTAAAGGCGCTTGCCAGCTCAGATAGGAATCCCCTTAAACATTTTTTCCACCGGCCTCTTTTTCGCCAGATTTACCGAGATTAGACGGCCCTTAATCAAGTCGAGAGTGTGATAGTGCCGGGAAAGTTACGCCCTGATCGGTAACAACGGCGCCCGGATCCAAACAGGGCCTTTTCGAGGAATTGGGGGTTTGTTTGTACAGCGTGCAAATGGAGTAAACGAAACCGAGAACGCAAAGCGGCGTTTCCTTCGTGATCCTAAGGTTCCGCCTGTACGTCCGTTCGATCGCGGAGCGTCCCCGGTCCGACCGGGCGTGCCTGACGTGTACGTACGCGTGCGCCGGAGGGGCGAGGGGGGGTTGCGGGTTTGGGGGGGCGGGGGCGCGCCTGAAACGAGAGCGGTCCCCAGCTGTCCGCCTGTTATCTATCAGAGATCAGGGCTGATCTATCAATTAGCAAAACAGTGATTTCCCCTGGCGCTGTTTGTTTGCAGGATCCGAGCAGTCATGTACCCGTGTTATGTATGTGTGTGTGCGCGCGCGTGTGTGTGTGGGGTCCTGGTTTATATATCGGTCGGATCCGCCCCGACACCCTAAATCACAGGTGAGAGCCCCCTGTTAAACCGCGCCTGTTTATTTTACGACCTCCGATAAAGCGTTTAATTGCGAGAGCCTACTTGGAGCAGGATTAATCTAGCCGAGAGGTCCCCCGAGGTCCCACCCCCACCCCCCAAAAAGCAACGGCTTGACCCCGGCACCCTTCTCGCGGGCTAAACGTTTCCAGCGGAGATGGGATCTCCTTCCAGAGTTAATTTGGTGTTTGAAAACATCCAACCGTATTTGTTTGTCTCTGTATCAATCTGTGTCAGGTCCAGAGCGCTCGAAAGCGGAAAGTATACACTCCGGCATATTGTTTGAAGTAGACGTAATTACGCTGACAGTTTGTGAATTGAATAGGACGCGTGACGAAGACCAGCTCTGCCTCGTTCAAAGACCGGGGCCTCGCGCGTGTCACGCGTCCGCACGGGCTTCAGCGGGCAGCAGAGCGAGAGGGACGCTGGACGCTGGACTTTTGAGGAATGCCAGGCCGGCTCCCGAACTCAAGCGACGGCGTGTTTAGGAAAAACAGCGCTCACGCATTCCAGCCGATCACGGTTCAAAGTTTTTCGATCGCGTTTGCAGATGGGGAAGCCATTCCAGAGGGGCGGGCTGTTTTTTTTTTTGGGGGGGGTAGATCTGGCCCGCGTAGATCTCGATCACAACAGGTCCTCTTCTAGGCCGCGTCTGCGAACGTACAGCCTGCCAGCTGGGCGTGGGCCAAGAAGCGTCTAAACATCTCAGGAAATTAAATCTCGCCGTTCCAAACCTAAACGTTCGGGCGTCGTTCGAGTCGTGGCCCCTTTGTGTAAAAAAAAAAAAAAAAAAAAATTCAATAAATAAATAAATAAACAAACCAACCAGCCCGTCCTCTGCGGTTCGATCCCTCGCCCTCGTCGCCTGCCCTCGCACAGGTGAGCGGCGTCCAATTTCCACCGGAGAGCTGCTGAATTGCATTTCCACCCGCCCCCCCCCGACCGTGATTTATGCTCCCGATATTAGACGGCTGGTCGTGTCAGACCTCCGGTAGCCTCGTCTCCGCCGTTAAGGGCGTATATTAAACGCTGAGCGGCTCTTAATTAAAAGTGTGCGTCAGGGAGAGGCGCGGCGGGGCGACGTGAAGGAGATTTTAATTTGCTCCCCGCCCTCGGGTGAGCGCCGGCCTCCGGCCTCGACCCCGCTCCGGCTGCGTGCAGGAATGCGCCGCGCCGACTGCCGGGCCCGTTATTGAGGCAGGCGTCATTAATTATCCTTATTGATCGCCGCTGTTCCGAGATAAAACGTTCTGCTGACTGGAACGGCGCTCGCCCGGAGCGAGGCGCAAGGTCAAGGCGGATCGGGTCAAAAAAAAAAAACGGCATTTGCCACTTGGAAATCCGCCAGGCTGACGGTGCACGTTTTGTCGGCGTGGCCGCGACTCGAGGGTCTCTGGGACGAGATAGGAAGGACGTGAACTTTTTTTTGGGGGGGGAGAGGGAATGACGGCATGGTTGTGCCATCATGAGACCAACCAGCACCGGGCAGGAAGCGAGGGTTTTATATTTACACATCAGTACTTAATGTGTGTGTGTGTGTGTGTTTTCAGAAGGGCCTGTGGTTTCAGGAGGACGGAACGGAGAAAAAACAGAGCGTCCAGAACGAGAAAGGTGACAAAAATTCAGAATTGGCACTTTGTTTCACGGACGTCTTTCTACATTGTCAAGGCGTCTTGCTTCTTTGGGGCTCGTTTTGCTCTCGTTTCGCGCAAGACCTGGCAACCCGCCTGCCAGGACGTCGCTGTCCCGGCGTGGGGGGGTGTGGGTGTGGCTGCTAAACCAATAAAATCGCAACTATTGCAGCTCGTTCGCGCTTCGAGCGTAGGCTCTGGGAACGAAGGCGAGGCGAGGCGAGGCGAGACGGAAAGTGGCTTTGACACAAATGCATTCGTGCTTCAAATGGCCGTTTGTAGGAAACCCAGCCTCGGCCCGGTCGCTCGTCTCATCCGTCCCTCCCACCCCCCACCCCCCCACCCCATGATTGGCATGTCTTCATATGAGGATTGTGTTCCTCCTCAGCCTGGCTCCTTTTGTACAACCTCCTCCTGTCAAACACCGGGCGCCGACAAATAAATACACACACACAGAGGGGCCGAGAGGAAAAGGCCGGACAGACCCACGAAGCGGCCCGTGAGAGAGAACTGTATCGGACGGAGCGTCTCGAGGTCCTTAAATTCATTAGGGCGGAAGCGCCAAGGCCTGGGCACCTCCCATTCATCACCACGGGGCACCAGACTCTCATGGGGACACACCCTGGTCCTATCAGTCCTAGCTCCCGGGCTTAGCTCACAGGCGCCGAGAAGCACGATGAAGCGTCATGATGAAGACCAGCGATATGTGAATGGGTGTACGTGGGTGTAACCCGTTCCGTTTCGTAAAAAACAAGTTCTTACTCAATTCCAGTCAACGTTTGAAGAACTTATCCAGTGGGATCTGACGCGCTTTTGCAGT
>JAVSBV010000067.1:179040-191846 GCA_033117975.1 Parotocinclus spilosoma | reverse complement strand
GGGGGGGGGGGGGGGGGGGGGGGGGGGGGGGGGGGGGGTTTCACAGTTACAGTTCGTGTGTCCTTTATCGTCATAAATATCTCTGTCCTTCATTAAGAACCATAAATAACCATACGTCCATCGTTCCGGCTCGCGATTTGGGCGCGGGAGAGGTGGGGTTGGTTGGGTGGGTGGGGTTGGGGTGGGGTTGGGGGGGGTGTTGTGGGTGGGGTGGGTGGGATGTCACAGTCCGAGCGCCGCCGCGTGCTTTTTGGCCTTGAGTCTCAGGTCGGCGATGCTCGAGTTCTTGTTGCTGTTCTTGGCCGCGGCGGCCGCCGCCACCACCGACGCCGCGGACGCCGACTCGGCCGCCAGGGTGGCCAGGGGCAGGCCGAACGGCGGGGCGGGGAACATCATGTAGGGCGCGTGCGCCGCCAGGTGAGAGTGCAGGTGGTGGTGCGCGTGCGCCACGGCGCTGTCCAGCTGCAGCTGCGCCTGCACCTGAAAGGAGAAGGGGGGTAGGTTGCAATGACTATCCTACAGACGAACGAGGGAGGGGGGAAGGGGGGGAGGGGGGGGTTAGAGAGGCATTAAACTACACCTGACCAATCAGGGTGCGCGTACAAACAAAAAAAACAACAACAGGTGCGTGCACGCCTTTAAGAAGCATGATGGTGCTAGTTTCATTATAATGCGCTTTTTTTTTTTTTTTGGCCAAACTAGAAAAAAACAACAGGGTTTGGGATGTGACGCATCTTTTTTTCTCTCTTTTTTTTTTAAATAAATAAATAAATAAATCCCAGCACTCTCACCGCATTCGCCCAAATATTTGCCGTGATGACACTTGCCTGTTGGAATGGCATGCGCAGAGCACCCACGTTGACATATGGCGCGACGCGGCACGCTTCAAACTGGCTGGCGGCTCCGATCAGCACCCCTGCGAAGAAAGGAAGAGGGTCAGTCGTGTTTTTTTTTTTGTTGTTTTTTTTTGTTGTTTTTTTTTGTTGTTTGTTTTTTTGGGGGGGGGCTCCGGCAGAATTTCCAGATCGGATTTTGACGGAGCCGCGTTTTGTTACGTCATGGTCCGCGTTTGATTCCATCGATCGTTTGAAGGTCAACGTGAAGCGGCTTACCTTTGTGGAGCTGGTTTTCTTGTTTTCTGCACTTGGCCCGTCGGTTCTGGAACCAAACCTGAGGTTACAGACAGAAAGAGAGAGAAAGAGAGAGCTGTAAAGCTTTCTGAACACTTGTTTCTGGCTCTGTGCTTGAATTAAAAATTGGAATACACCTTTAAAACGAAATACACACAACAACACACACAAAAAAAAAACACAACGCAAACCGGTCCGAAATAAAAACAGAAAATGAATTCTAAAAAGAGAGAGAGAGAGAGAGAGAGACCGAACCATCGCGCGGAGGCTTTCGACAAATCCCGGAGGAGCTCTGAAATATTAATGACGCTTAACCCCAGATTTTAATTATTTGGTTCGTACAGCGAGCAGGCGGTGATACCCGAAATCAAAAACGTCCCATCAAACCACAAGACGAGGCGATTCGAAATGTATAAATAAAGGCAGCCAAAGGCGATCGAAACGGGTTCCTCTTAAAGCGGCCCCCCTCCTGCGCAGCACCGGTCTCATCTTTCCCTCCATCGGGCCCCGGCCAGAGGAAAAGCGCATCGACCTCGTGATACCGAACACCGGCGTTACATTATAGCCTTGGACATCCGAAGCGAGGCCTCCCATTAGTGGCTGGGCCAAATTAATTACCCTTCTTAATCTGGAGCAAAATCGGTGCGAGCGATCGCGCGCGTCTTCTCTGTATTATTAATACGCGGCGTTTTAACACGTTTAAGCACAAAAGCTCCCTTTGATGAGCCCGATACGATTCTGTTCGAAACGGTAGTTTGTTTTTTTTTATCATCACAACCCCGGATTTGCAGATTAGGCACCTCATTAGTATGGTAATCTCCCCCGAATCCCCCACAGAGAGCTCCGTGAGGCGGATTCGCTCGTTTGGTGATAACTGTATTATTACGATGATGATGATTATGATTATTATTACTTTTAAAGGTGGTGTTCGACCTGCTTTAAATAATGGCTTGGGCTGTTTTAATAGTACACTTTAATAAGAACGAGAAGAATGCTGTAAATAGGGTAAGTACACTCATGTATTTGCATTAGGAATAAAGAGTCGATGAAACAATTCCCAAATCGTTTCCACTCGGATCTGAGCGACCGGTTTCTCCGTTTATCTATCGATTTATTTATCGTAAATCCGAACCGGCTGAGATGTTTGACTCTGCGGTGTGCTCGCACTTTATCCGGGTTTAAATAAAATGATATTTAATGTATGGTAATCCGCAATCCGCGGCCTCCCCGCGCGCAACACAATGCGCTTCAATGCGCTTTATTTCCAAAAAAAAAAAAAAAAAGAGGGAGATAAAAACAGTCACTTTTTCGTTGGAGGTCTGGTCCTCCTTTTCGCGTCCGTTTTACCCTCGCGATAAAGGACCCCCATAACTGAATAGATAAAAGAGATTGAAAGAAGATATTGTCTTTTTTTTCTTTTCTTTTCGTTTTTTTTTTCTGTAAGCTCATCGTCATTAGCGCGGCTCACTCGCTCGTCTCTCGTTACACACAACCCATAATCACGAGAGCGCTTCTGTTTCGGTGCAGATGGCCTTTCCCTTTCGAAAAGAAGAAAAAAAATAATGGTACAGATGTCCAAAAATAGGCCGAGCTCCCCTTTTAATCATGCGCGTCTTAAACCGAATCGCGTAAAACTACAAAAATCAGATAAATATCCAAGGCTACGGCGCAACCCAAACCGCGCTTTTGTTTGGTCCTAATAGGGTGTTTACCTTCGCTAATTCCACCTCTCGAAACGATTTGCATAACCCGTGCAAAGGCGAGCCGCGGGCGCATTTATTTTTATTTACGCAACTGTTTTCCACCTGTCACTAAACGCATTAAAAAGCCTGCATTTAGTCCAGTCTGTGTTTACGGCGTCCGGCGTAAGGTTGTAATCAGGCCGGGGAAAGTGTTTACGGTTCTATTCTGCAGGCCTTCAATCCTGATTGAGCAAAAGGGACCCAATTAGGGATGAATTCCCCTCACCTAGCGTCACCTGAACGAGCCGTACAGCTTTGCGTATTTGTTTTCTATCCCCATTTAAAACAAAACAAAAAAAAACAACGAAAAGACCAACCATGACAGACCCTGTCTTAACTCAGGTGTTGCCTTTACCTGTACGCGCGCCTCGGACAGTCCGAGCCTCTGGCTGAGCTCCTCGCGCATGAAGGCATCCGGATAGTGCGTCTCGTCGAAAAGCCTCTCGAGCTCGTTCAGCTGCTCCAGGGTAAAGTTAGTCCGACTTCTCCTCTGCTTGATCTTGGTCTGAGTCTCGTCCTCGCTCGCCTTGGCGTCCTCTTTGCGCTCCTTCCCGTCGATCGGGCCTTAGAATACACAACGAGTTTCACTAGACGGGACGGGACGTTGGGTTTCACACACCGTTTTCGAGTTCCTGCGCGGTTTTGGGACGGACCCCATGCCCGGCACCGCGTCCCGAGACCCTAATGAGCACTAAGAGGCAGTAAAGCAGGGCTCGAGCCCGCTCTGGATCGTTCAGGACTGTTTTGTTCTCCTAACGAGAGGTCCTGAATTATTTACTCCTTATACATATGCAGACCCTCATCCAGCAGCAGCGAAGCTTATTAAAGGAGAAAAGAGCAGCACGCGCTCTCACTTCGGACTTTTAGAGGCATTTGTTTGGATCGTTTATATTTACTGCAGAGGGATGGATGGAAATAAAAGTCTTTTGGGGTTTAAAAATAAAACATGTATGTTCTGTATGGTTATATCCTGCTTATACATGTTTACACATGAAGGAGAATTTATTATTATTATTATTAGTAGTAGTAATATTATCATTAGTATTATTGCTGCTGCACATACTATTATTATTGTTCTTGTTGTTAATGTTATTAATATTATGCTGCGTATTTTAGTAGTATCACTAAAAATATACGATTATCGTCGTTTTTATTATGGTTGCATTATTATTATTAGCTTATTGTTGTTTATATAATTTGTACATGTATTATTATTAATAATAATAATAATAATAATATTATTGTTATTATTATTATCAGCATGTTGTCGTTGGTGTCATTTCAAAATATAAACATTATATCAAATATTATTATTATTATTATTATTATTATTATTATTATTATTATTATTATTATTATTATTATAAATCACCGACTTTTTATTGTAGTGTTCCTACTAGTAATATTAGTATTATCATTTTGTTTTTAACCATTACAATTCTTACTATTATTGCAGCACAGTTATAAATAGGAGTATTATTCTAATTAGTCTGCTGTTTTATTATAACATTACTGATGTTATTAGGCTTATTATTGTTTTGTTTGTGCTTTAAGGATCATCTTATTATCAGTAGATTCCTCCTTATAATAATAAGTATTTATCTATTTAATTTTAGCTTTACTAAACTCGTTATTAGGGAATAATATAATATTTTTATATTCTCACTTGGAAATTTCTAACGCTTTCATTTGATGCACGCTGCAGATTTAGACCCCCCTTTATTTATTTACTAATTAATTTATTAATTTATTAATTTATACGAGCTTGTTTTTGCGTTTTAGTTCAGTTCTGAGGTGCACGTGCATTTCCCGTTCCGTACATTTTTCCCAGTTCGATATTTGGAGGCTCGTGTGTCCGGGACTGATGGGTTACAGATGGTGTGTTTAATGGTGGAATTTTGTTGCGTGGAGAAATTGCACCACAACTGCTGTTTTCCCTTTTTTGTATTCGCGTGTTGTTGTAATTCACGTTTCATTTTGTTTCGTTTGTTTCATATTTGCGGGATTTAAAGGTTAGGAGTGGAACGCCACCATTCTAAAACGCTTTCCAAAAATGTTCTTAAACATAAAAAAAAGAAAAGAAAAAGAAAAACAAAGACGAAGCAGACGAGGATAAGAAATAAGACACTGTTCTGTACTTACTGTCGCTGAGTTTGGGACTGGCCGCGTCTCGCGTCCTCTCCGGTCCGGTCATGTCCACTTCGACCGGTGAGTGCGCGGCTCCTCGCGCTAGAATGCTTGCGTCCTCGCGACCTGCCTCTATCCCGAGCCCGTCTCTAGCTCTCCCAGATCCGGTCTCCAGCACTTCCCGGTAGGTGATGGCCTCCTTTCTTTCCTTAACCTTCTGATCAAACGATTTGGAGACGAAAGCGGTGAGCTCTTCCATCACTGATCCCGAGGAACAACAACAACAACAACAAGAAACGAAAGGAAAGAATGAAAAAAAAACAAAAAACCAAAAAAAAAAACCCAAAAAAACACCCCAGCCAGTCCTCTCACTTTCTCGAGTTCCTCAAAGACATGGACGGCGCGTTCCGGACCTCTAAACGCGGGGCTGACGGAGCGCGCTCTGGAGCTCGGCCGGTTCCTGCTCCGGTTACGAGGAAGAAGTTACAGACCTGCTGCTGCTGCTGCCTGAGCCGCGATTGAAGTCACAACTATTTATACTTTGCAGCGCCTGGCCCCTTGATCCGTGCAAATTACCTCCCCTCAGGAACCAAGGATGATCCCCCTCCTACCCTGTATAGCCTCCCTCTCCTCCGTATAGCCGTGCACTGACAGGAGGGGGGGCACGATCATCCCATCAGACTCAGACCCATCCGCACCGGGACGCTATTGGCTATCGATCCGAGATTGACAAGTCGGACCG
This sequence comes from Parotocinclus spilosoma, assembly GCA_033117975.1. Lineage (NCBI taxonomy): Eukaryota > Metazoa > Chordata > Actinopteri > Siluriformes > Loricariidae > Parotocinclus > Parotocinclus spilosoma. Next base: position 186,105 of record JAVSBV010000067.1, on the reverse strand, counting down.
ATTCGTGCAATTAAAAGCGCGGGCTTTCGTTCGCGTTCTGTCCCGACTTGGGTGAGTTCAAATTTTTTTTATTTTTTATTTTTTTTTTACGTTTAAAGAACTAGAACGAACAGGGGGCGTGGCCAAAAAATGCGAGCGCGCGCTCCTTTTTCTAGTCTTTCTCCAAAATTGTTTATTTTCTCCCCTACCGTAGAGCTACGACCCAAAATACGACGGTTAATACAACAAAAATAATGCGGGATTATATATTAAAAAAAAAAAAAAAAGATCATTTTGTGACGCGCAAACTGTTTGCGGGGATTACGGTCCTTTAATTAAATCGATAGCTGCTAATAGGATACCTTATTATTATTATTATTATTATTATACTAACAATTATTATTATTATTATTATTATTACAATCAATCAGGCGCTTTATATTATTTATAGCTCTTATATGGAGAACCGTATCTAATTCCACGCTCCCCCCCCCTCCCGATTTGAAAGAAAGACCCACCTTTAAAGCCTGGTTCGATATTTCGATATTTTAATTGCCGATTAACGACCCGGCAATTAAATAAGGAGGGAGCATAAATAATGCAAAAATAATTTGCGGCCCAGGTATAGGTATAGGCTCCTCTGGGGGGAGCAATTTAGAGCGAATTAAAAAAGAAAAAAGAAAAAAAAAAAAAAAAAAGAAAAGAAAAAGGCGAACAAGAAGAAGAATCATCGCGCTTATTGATTATCCATGAGCGATAATATAACAGCTCGCCTTATTCAATATTTATAACCCGCAAAAAGGGGGCGTGTGTTTATTTGTATCTTTTATTTTAACGATTCAAATCATGGGAGTAAATAAAATCCTAAATTCGCGCTTGATCCGATATGATTTTTTTTTCTCTCTCTCTCTCTCACAGGCCTGAGCGGTTCTTTTTTGTCTCGTGAGATTAAGCTGGAATAAATATTTATAAACGCTATTTAAAGGCAGATCAGTTAAATAATAGCATTACAAGCATTAAGTTCATTCATTCATTCATTCTGCCTTCCTTTCCGCTTATAAATATTTAATTTAATTCAATTTAGCAACAAAATGCGACACGAATCAATAAATAAAAACAAGTGTGGCTCTGAAACCCGGGAATGAATAAGTGAATGCGAGTGAGGAAATAAGCAAGCGAATCGTGCGAGGTGGTATGAACGAGTGAATGCTGCTTAATAGGGGTTAACAATAAAATGATGTGAATAAAAGTTTAACGGAATTAAATACATTTTGTAAAGGGTGGCTATAGTGAATGAGTGAATTAATATAAGTGAGTGAATGTCAAAAAATATTCTGTATAATAAAGGAATGAGTGAATGTCAGTAAATATTCTGTATAATGATGGAGTGGCTATGGTAATTAAATGAGTGAATGAATGAGTGAATGTCAGTAAATTAATCTGTATAATGACTGAGTGAGTGACTATGGTAATTAAATCAATGAGTGAGTGAGTGAATGTCAGTAAATAATCTGTATAATGAGTGAGTGACTATGGTAATTAAATGAATGAGTGAATATAAGTGAGTAAATGTCAGTAAATATTCTGCATAATGACCGAGTGAATATGGTAATTAATTAAATGAGTGAGTGAATATGTTAATGAAATGGTATTAACAATGAAATTATATGGCTGGCTATTATTAGGTGAACATTAAAAAGATTAGTTGGATGAATGAGTGAAACGTGAGCCGGTGAGTTGGAGCAATTTCCTAAACGAGTAAGCGGATGAGCGAGTAAATGTAGGATTGCATGTCATGAAGAGTGATAGGAGTAAATAAATGAATAAATATTAGTAAAGGGCATGGACGAATGAGTGAGTGAATATGTGTACAGGTATACGAGTCCATGGATATGACTAAATATGAACGGGTGAAAGAGTAAATTAATGAATGTGTGTTAGTAAAGGGGCAGGGGTGAGTGAGAATTATGAGTAATCTGCATAAATTAATGAGTGAATTAATATTAGTGAATAGGAGTACGTGACTGAGTGAATTTGCATACAGGTATATGAGTCATGTGAACATGAGTAAATGAACGAGTGAGTGAATTAATGTTAGTGAATATAATTATGGACATGAGTGTGTAAATATGTGTACAGGAGTATGAATACATAAATTTATGTGATTATGAGTAAGTTAATTTATATCGGGGAGTATGGATACATGAATACGAGCGAATGATTGAGTGAACGTGCATGCATTCATATGAGCGGTTGAGTTCATGTGCACAATGCGTTAACATGTGAGTGAGTGAGTGAATGTTAGTGAACTGGAAATGAACGTATACTGTGATGCACATGTTAGTAAATGAGCGAGTGAATACAATTAAACAAGTGACTAAGTTTAATAGAATTAAATACATTCTGTAAAGGGTGAGTGGCTATAATTAATGAGTGAATAACATGGGTAAATAACCCACCTGACTGAGTGAGTACAGTAAATGAATGAGTGAATATAAGTGAGTGAATGTCAGTTAACAATCTGTTTAATGAATGAGTGACTATGGTAATTGAATGAATGAGTAAATATAAGTGAGTGAATGTTGGTAAATAATCTGTATAATGAATGGGTGTGTGACTATAGTAATTAAATGAATGAGTGAGTAAATGTAAGTGAGTGAATGTCAGTAAATAATCTGTATGGTGAATGAGGGACTATGGTACTTGAATGAATGAGTAAATATAAGTGAGTGAATGTTGGTAAATAATCTGTATTATGACTGAGTGAGTGATTATGGTACTTGAATGAATGAGTAAATGTCAGTAAATAATCTGTATAATGAATGAGTGGGTGATTATGGTAATTAAATGAAAGAGTGAGTAAATATAAGTGAGTGAATGTCAGTAAATAATCTGTATAAGGAATGAATAAGTGACCATGGTAACTAAATGAATAAGAAAATATAAATGAGTGAATGTCAGTAAATATTCTGTATAATAAATGAATGAGTGATTATGGTAATTAAATAAATGAGTGAGTGAATATAAGTGAGTGAATGTCAGTAAATTGTTTATATAATGAATGGGTGACTATGGTAATTAAATGAATAAGTGAATGTCAGTAAATATTCTGTATAATGACTGAGTGATTATGGTAATTAAATGAATGAGTGAATAAATATAAGTGAATGAATGTCAATAAATAATCTGTATAATGACTGAGTGATTATGGTAATTAAATGAATGAGTGAATAAATATAAGTGAGTGAATGTCAATAAATAATCTGTATAATGACTGAGTGATTATGGTAATTAAATGAATGAGTGAATAAATATAAGTGTGTAAATAATCTGTATAATGACTGAGTGATTATGGTAATTAAATGAATGAGTGAATAAATATAAGTGAGTAAGTAATCTGTATAATGACTGAGTGATTATGGTAATTAAATGAATGAGTGAATAAATATAAGTGAGTAAATATCAGTAAATAATCTGTATAATAAATGAGTGAGTGACTATCGGTGACTGAACAGAAGTGAATGAGTGAATAATGAAACACTGAACGGAAGTAAATGAGTGAATAATGAAACACTGAACGGAAGTAAATGAGTGAATAATGAAACAGTGAACGTGACGCGCTCGCTGCGGACCGTAACCATGGAGACGAGCGATCTCTCGGAGTTTGATTCCGCTGGCTGTTTTCTCCTCCTGACGCTTCTGAGGATCGAGCAGTCATGCCTTGTGGCTCTGCGGCCGCTCGTGTTTGTGTTTGCACGCGTTTCCGTGCTGAAGGAAGCACCGTTAGCTAAAAGTAACACTTAATTACGGTAAGAAAAGATGTTTTATTTTTTAGCAGAGCGTTTGTGCGCGCGCGGTACCGAATATTCCGTTCTACATTGCTTTGTTTAGGAACGGAATCGTGTTTGTGTGTCTGTAGTATTAGTGTTGTGATTAGCCGGCTAATGGAGGGCGTTTCTTATTGTTACTGTGTTCTAATGTTTATTATTATTTATCTCTACTGTAATGATTAATTACTTCTAATTATTATAATTATAATAATAAAGAAAGTTTAGACCGGAAATACAACCGCATTCTGTTAAACAGAGTGAAGAGACAGTCAGTGCTAATCCTAGTACCGATATATGTGGGTGGGTGGGTGTGTGTATATATATATATATATATATATGTATGTATGTATGTGTGTGTGTGTGTGTGTGTATATGTGTGTGTGGGTGTATATGTGTTTGTTTGTGTGAGTGTGTGTGTGTGTGTGTGTGTGTGTGTGTGTGTGTGTGTGTGTGTGTGTGTGTGAAGTTTATAAATGTCATTGTAGAGGCCAAATATTCCAACACTATCAGCAAGATCTGTCATTTTAACATTGTGGGGGCATCTTCCTAAAGTCCTCTGTAGGAAACGCAATTTGTTTGTTTGTTAACAAAAGCTGCAACTTTCTTTTGAAATGTCAAAAAAGCAAAAAATTGTTTTATGGTACAGAGGTTAAGGATAGATTTACAGTGGCTGGCAAAAGTATTCACCCCCTCTCATTTCAGGCTTCAAACATAAAGATATCAAATTCTATTTTTTTGTGAAGAATCAACAAGTGGGACACAATCGTGAAGTTGAATGCAATTTATTGGATATTTAAAACTTTTTTAACAAATAAAAAACAGAAAAACAGGGCGTGCAAAATTATTCGCCCCCCTTGCGTTAATACTTTGTAGCACCACCTTTTTCTGCAATTACAGCTTGGGGTATGTCTCTATCAGTTTTGCACATCGAGATGTGGTGCACTGGATATGAATAGGTTAAAAAAAAAGGAGAAATGAAAATATAACATGTTCTGTACTGTTAATGTTGTTGCCAAGCTGTGTATTTTTAATAATTGAATAAGTTCTTTTCTTGTTAGCGATTGGTTGTGCAGGTGATTGACATGTGAGTTGGGCTGAGCTGAGTGGGGGAGAACGACAGCGCACGCGCCGAGGTTGCATTACTTATAAAGTAATGCAGCCTAAGTAGCACTCTGCGTGTTCTGTCGTGTGCAAATTCATATTCTTTATTATTCTCCCCATCAGGGGTGTAACATTTTGGAGGCACCGCTGGGATGAATGAGGCCATCTGGAGAGGATTGTTGAGCTCAGCCATCATTCAGCCCCTCAACTTACCTAGGAATGTGTGTGCGGACAGTAAGCTAGGCAGTTGAGGTCTGATTGCAAAAGCAAGATGTTGGTCATCTGAGTTAACTGGAGGTAACAGGAGGGCCAAGGCTACTTCTTGTCTTAAGGTTAGCTACCACCACACTTTATTACCGTCTACACCACTACGAAAGCGATGGAGTCTTCGGAGTTAGAGAAATTTGTTGAAAACAGTTGGAAATACTAGGAGATTTATGTCAGCTTCCCAGAGAAAGTTTGGTGGAATTGTCTTTTTGACCATTGCTGGACCAAACTATGAGCATGCGGCCGATAAAAACAGAATGTCCCTTGTTACATTGATCAATAACTACGTACACAGAGAGGAATTAGAAGAGCTTGAGGATCAAGGTTCTCACTCTGGCCCAAGGAGTTTAAAATCTCAGGTCAAATCGGTGAGCCAGGACAGAAAGACCAACTAACCTCAAGCTTAGCTCGCCAAATCGAACATGGCTTAAACAAGGGTGTTCCAGAACTAGAAATTGTGGATGCGGTCATCAGGGCTATAGCTCCTGGCATGCAGCTGCGCAATTATTTGGAAGGAAAAGCTAACTTATCCATGCCCACCCTGCGTAGGATCCTCCGTTCCCACTACCAAGAAAATAGCGCAACAGAATTGTATAAACAGTTGACTGAGGAGGTCCAAGGCATAAAGGAGGCTCCTCAAGCTTTCCTATCCGGGTACTAGATCTGAGACAAAAGGTTTTGTTGGTGTCACAAGAGTCTGAGTCAGGCCTTAAGTATGACCCAGAGTTAGTACAGAACTTGTTTCTTCATACAATTTTAACTGGCCTCCAGAACGACAATATTAAGCGTGATCTTCAGCCCTATTTAGAATGGGGTGACATCTCTGATGAACTGTTGCTTGAGAGACTGAATGTTGCTTGTGCCTATGAAACAGAGAGGAATAACAAAAGAAAAATGATAACTCAACAGCGACCTGTTGTTGTACACACGGCACATTTGGAGGTCACACCTGTTGAAAACCACGGAAAGGTAGTGCAATCAAAAGAATGTAAGGTGCATCCTGAAGTGCTTACTGAACTTAAAGAAGTGAAGTCGGAAATGGCATTATTAAAAGAGCTTAGGGCAGAGGTGTGCCAAATTAATCAGTCTATACAACAACCCTCTTACCTTCCTAAAACACATTCAGCACTAACAGAAGGACCCTGTCAAACTTTACAAAGTTTACCACAGGTATACTACCCATCCACTAGCTCAGGATGGCAGGAAGATGTGGCCCAGCACCACGCAAGGGCAACCGTACAACATTCGTTGGTCCCACAATACTATCTTCCCCCACCTAGACGGAGTTATAGGAAAGGGTCTCTCAACTGTCAACAGCATGGAGCAGAAAATGACTGCATGCACTGTTTTAAATGTGGTAGTGATGAACATTTCATGGCTGGCTGCAGAGCTAAAGGACAAAGGCAAGTAAGGCATGCTCCTTTAAACAAAGCAAGGTCACTTCCACGGGGCGGGGAGTGGCCAACCACATTAGAATGTCCCAATCATGTGTATACTGTGGAGGAAAGGGAGAAATGGTGACGTTGAAACAGTGTGCACAGTGCAAAAGAGTGTTATACTGTTCGAAGGCATGCCAAACAAATCATTGGAGTGTTCACAGGAAACATTGTGCAGCACCATGTTGTATGACAGCCAACATAAAGGTCCACAAGAGAAAGAAACGAGTTGAGATGGCTCCATTAATAGGAACTAAATATCTGGTAGATTGCTGTATGCAGGGTGAGATAGTCAGAGCATTGTGGGATTCCGGGTCTCAGGTAACCATTATCGATGAGCAATGGAAAGCCCAACACTTGCCAGATGTCCAGCTAAGACCTCTTTCTGAAATTCTGGATGCAGACGATACCCTGAACGTCGTGGCGGCGAATGGAGAAAGTATGCCTTATAC
>JAVSBV010000067.1:161433-177963 GCA_033117975.1 Parotocinclus spilosoma | reverse complement strand
TGTGTGTGTGCGCGCGCGTGTGTGCGTGTGTGTGCGCGTGCGTGTGTGTGTGTGTGTGTGTGTGCGCGCGCCTGTGTGTGTGTGTGTGTGCGCGCGCCTGTGTGTGTGTGTGTGCGCGCGCCTTTGTGTGTGTGTGTGTGTGTGTGTGTTTGTGTCTCTTAACACAAACACACTTACACACTTTCACACTTCTCTGGTCCAGCTGATTGACGTTTATGAAATTCTCTCCCGCAGACTTTAAACATGGGCCGCCGCACCTCAGACAGCGAGGACGACGGTCGTAGCCGGAGAAAGCGGAAGCACAGGCGGCGGTCCTCGTCCTCGTCCTCGTCGTCCTCCAGCTCGTCCGGAAGCAGGGTGACCAACCGGAGCAAACACTCGGGCCGACGGAGTCGATCCAGAGAGCGAGAGCGAGATTGTGCACGGAGGTGAGTAATCGCAACGTTATATTATAAACATCATAACACACACACCGTACACTGTTTACATCAGGCAACAGTGGCAAGGAGAAACTCCCTAACTGGGAGAAAGAAGAGAGGGAGGGTGAAGACTCAGAAAGGGACTTAAACCTTAAATTTACAAAAATTAATACATTTATAACAATTTTTAAATTGGATAATAAAAATAGTGTCAGCGGAATGTAATAAACAATTCATGAAATGTTACAAATAAAATAAAGAATAAATAAAACGGGGAGTATATTAAATACATTCAAATCAATACTATAGAGACAATAATATATAAAATATTATAGAGAAATAAATAAGGACTATATAAGTAATTAAATTAGAAATAATAAATTAGAGAGGGTAACATAAAATAAATAATTAAAAAAACTGAATCTAAGCAATAAAATGTACTAAAATAAAGAAGATAAATGGAATGAGAGACTGAGAAATCAAATAAATAAAATAGTATAGGGAAATTTATTATTTAGATGGGGATATAATAAATAAAATGACTAAAATACAGAGTATAAGAAATAAAATAAAATAAAACAGATATAATAAGTTAAATTAAATGCTGTAAGAAATAATATATAAAAGATAATCGAGATATTAATTAACTCGATAGGGGCTATAATAAATAAAATAAATCAAATCCCAAACCTAAATTACATGAGATAATGTGGGAAATATTGTGTACTAAAATTGAGAGGAGGAAAAAAAATAAATAAATTAATTAATTAAATAAATAAAATGGAGAATTATACCGAAGAACATTTTAATAACACACTGAAAATTATACATAAAATAAAATAAGAAAATGCGCACAATAGAAAATATAATAAATAAATTAAAGTAAAACAGAGTATAAAAACACATAAAACAATGTAATAATAACACGGGCTTGTAATAAATAGAAGTTAAAATAAATAATCAGTTAATTTATATAAGTATGTTAGGAAAAAATAGGGAATATAATCAAATGGACAGCGTGTAATGCATAAAATAGAAAAGCTAATAAAATATGGACTATAAAAAAGCAGAGAAATAAATCAAAATAAGCCAAATATTACATAAAGACTATAGTAAATATAATAAAATAGAGAATCTATAGCCATGGCTAAATCCAGAGGTCAGGAATGTGACTGGTGTTATTATTTTAGTATTATTTATTGTTTTGATTTGAGGATTTGGTGTTAAGCTTCTGTTCCGTTCTGGTAACAATTGAAAATAAATAAAAAAATAAACTCGAGGCGTTTGGAGAGCGAGGGAGGAACGCGGTTTAGCCGTTTCGTTTAGTTTTAAACAGTTTTGAGTTAAGGAGCTCGATCAAATTCCCAGCTCTGGCAGCGTGATCGTGTCGGGACGGGAACTCTTATCGTAACGTGCTTAGCGTCCGGTCTGATCGTCGGTATCTTGCGGGCGTCGCGGCCGTTCCGAAGCCTTCCAGATTGCGTTATTTGTAGCGGTTAGCTTTTTTCCCCCCCCTCCTCTGCGTTTCCCGGCGGTAACAGCGGGCGCCGTTTAAGCTGTAAGCATATGCCAGCAATAGGGTGAAACGCAACGAAAAGAGAAAAAACGGGCTCAGAAGAAAGACGAGACTTTTAATAATTAATTCTTCTCAAACTGTCTGGACGTGAGGCACATTTACATGTACGCGCTAGCCGTCTGATCAGGCTCTGAGCAATGGTTTACAAACGGAATGAAGCCGCGGGACATGAAACGCGCCGATCCCGTCCCGAAGGCAGTGCCAGACGTTTACCAGCCTAAAGTCTGCCTGCCTGCGCCGCTTTGCCCTCCCAAAAACTGACGCGCTCACCGGGAGGCTCCGTCCGACTCGCCGGATTGGGGGGGGGGAGAGGGGAGAGGGGAGGCGAGATAGAGTTTAATTCGAGAAGTTATTCTAAAAGTAAAACAAACACTTATTTATTTATGGCCTGGCGGAGCGGACCTGCCGTTTCTGTGTTGTTTGATTGCTCTTTGCTCTTTCTGTTTGCAACAAATGGCTGCAGGACGGTCGGGATTGATTTCTGGAGAGCTTTTTAACTCGGAGCATTGTTCCACAGCCCCGACTGGGCAAGGTCAGGGCGACAGTGGCTGGGAAAAACCCGCAGAGAAACTCTAAAAGAAAAACAAAACTAAAGGTTAAATGACCTAATTAATGCACTTATAATAGTATTTTAAATAGTCAGAAGATAAACGAAATAGTTATATAATTATAATGATATATATTTTAAAAAAAAAAACATAAATAACATAGAAAATATAAAATCGAGACCATAATGACATAATAAATTTTTGTGTAATAACTGGTCAAATAAGTGAATAAAACAAAATATAAAGTATCATTTAAACAAGAAATTGTAGAAAAATGGCATTAAATCAACTAATATAATTAACAAAATATGGAATATAATAATTTAAAAAAAAGATAAATATATAATGAAATAGAGGCCATAACACAGTAAAGTTAAAAAAAAAAAGTAAACGCAATAAACAAAAAAAACGGAATGAAATGGAAAAATTCTAGAGAATATAATGAAATAGTAAATCTAATAAATAAATTAAAATATGATAAAATATGGACTAAAAATTAAAAGTAAAAATGGTGAAAATATAATAAATTATAATATAAATATAAATAATCATTGTAAATATATTAACGTAATTATTCAGTTTAATATAATAAGAAATATAATAAACAAAAGAAAATAGAAAACTATAGAGCATAAAACAATGTTGTACATATAATAAATAAAATTAAAAATATTAGAATAGATAATATAATTAAATAGTGAATAATGCGTCAAATAAAAAAAATAATAAAACGGGGATTATATTTAAACACATTTTAATATAATAAATAAAATAAAATAAAGAATATTTAAAAAAAGAAATGCAGGATAATGCGCTAAATTAGAGATGACTATAACATAAACATATATAAAATAGAAAATAGAGGCCATAACACAGTAAATAAAGTATTTAGTATAAAAAAGTAAACGCAATAAACAAAATAAATGGAGTAATATGGAAAATTCTAGAGAATATAATGAAACAAATAAAATAATAAATACATTAAAATATGATAAAATATGGACTATGTTAAAAATATGATAAAATACATATATTATTTATAATATAAATGATAATTGTAAATATATTAACTTAATTATTCGGTTTAATATAATAATAAATAATAAACAAAAGAAAATAGAAAACTGTAGAGCATAGAACAAAGGTGTAAGTATATTAAAAAAAAAAAAAAAAATATATATATATATATATATATATATAATAGATAACATTGGGCAAATAAGGTGAATACAGGAAAAAGTAAATATAATAAACAAAATAAAATATATAAAAGAATTATAGATAATATAAACAATATAAGAAAATAGAGAATAAAATAAAGTAAATGTAAAATATGACAAAACGAAGAATATGACGTAGTAAGGATATATAAATATAGAAAAAAAAATATATATATAAGAACGTAATAATCTACAGACAGGTTATATAACTACACAGTAAACATAGGAAATAAAAAATATAATAAAATAAAGTAAATGTAAAATAGGACAAAACGGAGAATATGACGTAGAAAGGATATATAAATATAGGAAATAATAAAATAGAAAAACAGTAACTTACAGAGAAGTATACATAGGAAATAAAAATATCCTAAAACAGAGAATAAAATAAATTAAATATAAATATAGGCTATAATAAAACGTAATATAATAAAATAGAAAAACGTAATAATTTACAGACTGGTTATATAATTACACAGTAAACATAGGAAATAAAAAAATCGTAAATATAAATATAGACTATAATAAAACAGAAAAACGTAATAATTTCCAGACAGGTTATATAACTACACAGTAAACATAGGAAATAAAAAATCTAATAAAATAGAGGGCATAATAAATGAGGTAGAAATACCCAGATAAATATTAGAATAGAATAAAAACACAATGTGCATGAGTGAGCGAGTCGAGTACAAACGGCGTCAGTGAAGACTTTTGTAACGCCCGTCCCATCTGATGTGATCCCATCTCCTTCCCAGGCGTAGGCGCCGCTCCAGCAGCAGCTCCTCCAGGGGTTCGAGCCACAGGAAGAGGAGCCGCAGTGCCGAGAGGAGGCGCAGTCGGAGCGCAGAGAGGGGGTCACGGAGCCACAGGTCCCGGCGTTCTGGCTCCCGCAGCCGCAGGAGGTATTTTGTGTTGCTACTGTTAAACGCAGAGTCAAAATAAGTTCGGTCCGGGTTTAGGGAGCAAGGTTTAAATTAAATGAAATTAAATTAAATTAAAATAGTTACAATAATGCAGTGCTTTTATTTTCCTCTTGGTGTCCCGTTAGGCCGGAACGTCCGCTTTCCGTCCATCTGTAGCTGCTTCTAACGAAGCGGAACGCCGTGTAAAAACACTCTTCCCTCACAAGTCGCTCCCGTTCAGGCCGCTGCAGAATGACGGCTCGCCTAATTAGCCCTGTGACAGCCCGCCGTTAAGGGCCTTCTGTTTTCTTCTGTTTTCCGAAGCAGTCGTTCTCGCCAGCTGCCCGTCCTTTGCAGGCGCTCGCTCGCGCCGAACGCGGCAGTTATTAGTCTGCGTTATGATTATTTCATTAATTAAGCGCAGGCCCGGGCACCCTCGGGTCACTTCGCCTCTCCTGGTGGCCCTTCAGAGCAAACAAGACAAAGGGGGCACTTAGACGGATTAATTAATGCAATTAAAACAATTATAGCGCTTCCCTGTTTGTTGAGAAACAGTTCCTCCCGTTCCCCTTCACTTCGCTCCGGTTTAATGAGGAGAAAGGAACCTGATTTAAGTGGATAAACGTGGCGCTCTTGTAAATATTTAATCGGATTTTGTTTTGTTTATAGATTGACTCCCAGTCTTTTTTAACCAAAGCTCCTCACGGACGCTCCTCACGTGCTCCTCACGGTCATTGTGGTTTTCCTAAACAAAAACAACTCGAAACAACCTCACACGTGCCCAAAACTTGTTCCCACGCCGAATTGATAGCTTTAAAATGTCATTTTTTATTTCTTAAAATAAATTATTTCAATTGAAGCCTTGCTTGATCTGATCTGATTCTAAGGTTTTTAGAAAATGTATTCGCTCTTTTTAAATGTTATTTAAACTGTTACATAAACGGAATTCATTTTTGTCATTTTATTAAATCTTTTTTTTTTTTCGTGCTGTCAAATAATTCAAATGTTTAATTAAAAGAATGTAATTAAATACAAAAATATAGTCAAATATAAAATGAATACCCAAAATATGGATATAATAAATAAATTGTACATATAATGAGTAAAAAAAGAGTATAATGATATATTGCAAATTATAATAAAATTTGAAATCTAATACTGTAGTACATATAATAAATAAAATAAAATATAGAATAAAAAGAAATATCACGTAAAATAAAATTATGAAACATAATAAAATTGTACATATAATAAATAAATTAAATTAGAAAACGTAAAATAAATATAAAGTATAATAAAATATGAAATCTAATATAGTACATATAATAACTAAAATATAGAATAAAAAGAAATAATATAACGTATAATAAAATAGAAAATCTAATTTAATAGTACATATAATAAATGAAATAAAATACAGAATCTAAAATAAATATTATAAAGTATAATAAAATATGAAATCTAATTTAATAGTACATATAATAAATGAAATAAAATAACGAATATTAATTTAATATTATAAAGTATAATAAAATATGAAATCTAATTTAATAGTACATATAATAAATGAAATAAAATAACGAATATAAATAAATATTCTAAACTATAATTAAATATAAAATCTTATTTAATAGTACATATAAAAAATATAATAAAATATCCAATGTAAAATAGATATTATAACGTACAAAAACGTATCAATTATAGTAGACTAGTACGTATAATAAATAAAACTAAATGTAATAAAATATAAAATGTATCCGTAACATTCTAAAAACATTATCAAATATAATAATATATTGTATTGAATAAAGAAAATAAAATGGAGTGAAATAGGAAGCGTAATAAAGTAGTAAATATATAAAAAAATTTGAAAAAAAATAAATATATATATATATATATCAAGCAGAATATCACTAAATAGTAATATGAATAAAATATTAATAAATAACATTAACCATAATAATAATAATATATAAAAGATCATGAAACCGTATTAAATAATGACATAAAATAATTTAAGCCGTGTTTCACCTTTGTAACACAGACGAGTGTAAAAATGTTTATTTATCACCCCGAAAAGTTTCCCCTTAAGGGTACATACGGTTTAGGGACTAGGGGACCATTTTGGACAACACCAAAGTGTATAGGAACCCTCAAATACAGGCATGGCCTTGTTATAGGTGTGAACCAGGGTAGAAGTTTTTAGTTTTTGTTTTATGGGGCGTTTTCTTCGAGTGATGGGTTGGATGCGAGCTGAGTCGAGCAGAACAGGTTGCCCCGGTCCGAGCGGCTATCTGTCACTGTCAAGTTAAAACAGTTTTGGGTCGACTTATGGAGTCAAAGATGAGGCGTCCTGATAAATCAGGGCTGGATTGAGTGGACAGCTTTCCGTGATTGATATGCTGACAGGATATGAGCAAGCGCCACGTGAGAGCCGGAATATGAGAAAGCAAGGGATTTGGGTAGTGATGCTGCTCTCTCTCTCTCTCTCTGTGTGTGTGTGTGTGTGTGTGTGTGTTTAAGTCGTGTAGTGCATATAATTTGAAGGAATACGAATAATAACTGCGGTATGAGACTGTGTGGAGAGAACATTAGGGCATTTTGGGAGCAAATATTGCTTTGGCTTTATATGTAAATAAAAAATAAATAAATCCCCCAAATTAGAATAATGCTCCATTATGAGCTGCTTGTTTTTTTTTTTTTTTCCCCTCCCCCCTCCCTTCCGTTCATATCGGGAAAATGAGATGAACAGAAGGGCCGCCCGTAGAGACCGGCAGGCTCTCGGTGCCGACCGCGCGTGACAGACGAGTAACTGATAACCCATTAGACATTAATGCTTATTCCCTTTGATCAAAGCAGGCAGTTCACTCGAACCGCTGCTCAATAAGTCTGCGAGCAGAGGGTCCGCAACCTCTTTATCGCCCACAAATGGAGATATTTCATGTAATCACGCCTGCTCCGTACGCCTGCAGCCTCGCAGCGAGCGAGGGAATTGCGTTACGGGGGAACCGGGACGGAGCGGCGTGCCGTCTCATCCCGACACCTGTTAAAAACGCCGTCGCCCGTTAACTGGGCCCGCAGGGGTGAAGGGGTTAAACCGGCCATCGACGTCCCGTCAGCCGGCGTGCCTCGAGTTAGAGCGGGATTACCGGACCGACCGGAGACGGACAGAGTGATTAAGAAATCTGAAGGAAGGTGTGACTGATGGCCTCCCCTCGCTCGGCATCGAAACGAGGCGTCGGGGCGGCGCATCTGAGCCGATGACTTTCCCAGCTGCTTCCTGAAGGAGAGGGAGGAAACGAAAAGAGCGTTTTGTTTAGAACGATTTTTAGCCCAAACCTGCCCGACGAACCCTGCTTAGAATGGAAAAGACTTGTACTTTTACTCTTTTTAAATGATAGAATTCATTTGATTTGACCGAATACAGAAATGCAGGGCAAGAATCGAATGCTAAACGGCAAAAAAAAATACAAATAAACTTCAGAAATTTGGAAATAAAGCCTTAAATAAAGCTATAAATACACAAAATAAATATTATATTACATATATAAATGAACATGTTCTGTAACAAATGAGTTTATATATTGTTATTATTATTTTTTTTATTCTTTTTTATGATGATCTAAAATGATTTAGAATTAAATATAATTTGTTATTATTGTAAATCCTCAGTTATTTTATTAATGAGGTTATAATTAAGCTGCAGATATAATAAGTAGCTTTTTTAAAATCTAAATTATTACTATGAACTTTGGAGATATAAATGTTTCTTATGAACTTTAGGCATTTTCCTTGCCACTGTCACCCTGTGCTTTCTGAAGTAGGCATTGGGTTTAGATATTAGAAACATTTTAAAGGCAATGTGAGAAAGTCAAATATCTTTCTTGCTTCAAGCCTAGGGCGACAGTGGAAAGGAAAATCTCTAAACTTTATGAGGATGAAACGGAGACTCAAAAAAGGTTGCTGACCCGCTCTAGCCTTTTTTAGCCTAGATGGTACTTAGTAGAATTAAACCTAGTTACCTAGTTAAGATCTAGTTAATAAGCAGAAGCTGCATAAATATTTAGGTAAAGATTTTTGTAATATAACTTAATTATTTAAATAAGTAAGAATTTGTATTCATTAGTAATGAATTATACAGTATATGAAATTTTATAATTATATATATATATATATATATATATAATATTAATTATATATAATATAAAAATATATTTATTTGTATATTTATTTTAATTGAAACCGTACGATACTGGTTCAAAAGTGAGGGTCGAAAACATAAAAAATTCTGTAGATTCTTTTTTTTTTTTTTTTTTTTTTTAAATTAACTTTTTTTTTGGTTACGATTCGGCTTTTTGTAAAAAAAAAAAAAAAAAAAAAAAAAAAAAAAAAAAAAAGCGAAAAATAAATGCAAAAAAATAAAATAATACTATAAAGCAACAAACCTTGTTTGGAAAAGAAAAATTAAGTTTTTTGAAGAAATAAAGCAAAATTAAAAAAAAAAAAAACACTTTATAAAATTTATGTCCAACATTAAATTTTTTCTAAAATATTATTCGACCTAATGTTATAATTATTATATTTTTTAAATATGTTCCCTGTTGTTATTTCCAGTTTAAATCTCCTATTTATTTAAACGATTTCTATAAAGGTATGTATTAAATAATTTCGATATTTGATATACTTAGATCTAACATTGCCCAAGTTTGGAGCAGAATGGTTTGCTTTTTGAGTCTTCCTTGTATCCTTTAGGGTTTTTTCCTTGCCGCTGTCGCCCTAGGTAGGAGATGGTAGAAATAAAAAGACACCTCTTGTTATAAACCGTCTAGAGCGTATTATTCTTACTCCAGTGACCCTGGGTTTCAATAGAAGATCAGGACCTGCCTCGTTAGGGGCTCCTGAGGTCCAGGGCCCACTCGGGAAAAGGGTCCGAGTCCTCGGCTTGTGACGTTGTGACGTAGTTCTTGTTTTCCGTCTTCAGCGTCGCCTCTGTTTCCCTCTTTGGCGTCCTTAGGGAGGTCGGGACCACTCCCAGTCAGCAGATTATAGGTTAGGGAGTCCCTGCTCAGCCTGGGTTCGAAGCCGGGTCTCCTTTTGGTGAGGCGTACGTCCTTTATCGAATCAAAATCAACATGTTTGCGCTAACCCAGATCTGAGAGGGCACGCTTTGCTGTTTTGTGTTCCTCCGTCTCTTTGTTTATCCCCCGTATCCCATCCAGGCTGAGCGCTCGTGTCTTTTTTTATTATACATTCCCCCTCTTTTCACTAAAAGCTAGACAAACGCTGCCGGCCTTTGTTGTCAGAAACCTTTATTTACCACAGACGAGAGTGAGTGAGTGACACGGCGAAGGCCTTTTATCCCAGGCTAGCTGCCAGCGCCGCTGCTTTCGCCTGCCAAAAGATGCCCCTCCGGTCCGCTCGCGCCCCCTCCGCCCCCCTCTCTCCTCCAGTCTTTCTTTCCGGCTACGAGCCTAGTCTCGCGGGAAACGACGGCCGTGCACATCGGCCGCACTTTGACTCTGGCCCAGACATATTTACACGTACGCCGTGTTTAGGAACAGCCCTCCCCCCTCACCGGACACGGTCCAGGTCCAGGTCCCGGACACGAAGCCTTGTGCCATGTTCATATGGTGGCCAAGGGACCTCCGGTAAGCAGGGGTGGGCATTGGAAAGGACGTTACGATCCGATAATCACGATGCATTGCGATACGGTTACGATACTATTTAGCTGTTAAACATGATAGTTTACACCATGTTTAAAACGTGTTTTTTCTTCCCTATTAAAAAGTCAATCGTCATTAACGATGTACAGTATCGTGAAAATCGATATCGCGATATATTGCTGCATCATTTCTTTAGCCCAGCCCTGCTCATAAGCCATCAGAACAGGCTTAATAAAGTACCTGACGCCGCCTCACCGCAGACGGGGCACGGACCTAGATGCGCCCCCGCTGAAGATCAGAAGGCAGAAGATCTGGGGGTTGCCAAATCCGCCAATATGTCGCCTGTCGGTGCCGCTTGCTCAGCCTGGGACTGGAATATCGCTGAACGGACTCAGACTTGTTTTCTTAGTTTTTCGGCGAGTGAACTCCGCTCCCGTCCCGCGGCCGCTTCCGAATCCGGAGAGCGCTTTCCGAGGCCGCCTCGCGTCAGCCTCAATTAAGACCGTCAGGAAGCTGGTCCGAAGCTTCCGACCGGATCCGTTTATTTCATCCGATTCAAAGTTGTTTGTTCCCTTTTTCGGGGCTCCCGCCGCCGGGACGCAGCGCACGCGCTCCCCGCTACACCCCCCCACCCCCACCCCCACCCCCCTCCCCCCGCCATTTAATGCCCTTCTTGAAGTTCCTCCAAATTGGGTTTTAAATGCCAATTAGGAGGTTGAACGCAGAGAAATGAAAGCGGGCGCTGCAGCGGGACGGCCTCACCTTCTGGCTGCCCGGGCTTCTGAGGGAAGAGCGGCGCCGAACCTTTTGGCTCCGAGCGACGCTTTGAGAGAGAATATCCCGCCTAATGAACACGTTAATTAGAACCATAACTATGTATAAGATGATAATTAGAAACGAAGCGAGCTAAACCGGGCCCTTCCTGCAATTAATGGCGGATTAATTACGGCCGCTAATGAAGTGCGGTTTTGAAACGCGTTAAGGTGAAGTACAGAGGCGCGCCGCCGCTTTGTGTTCGCCGCCGTAATTATACAGACGGCCGGGCCGGCACCCAAACCTGAACCCCCCGCGCCGGCTAATCAGCAGCGCCGCGTCGTTATATATGCGCTTAAAAAGACTAGCCGGTGCAATGCCTGCCTAATTATTTCTAATTGGCAGACGAAGGGAAAAAGGCCCGGCGTTCAGAGAGGGAAATGACCCCGGGTCCGGTTCGGACCCCTGGATCTGTTGCTTAGGAACGCACCTTGGTGTGACCGGCCCCTGAAATGTTAATAAAAATAATATTTACAGTTACGTTTGGTAGATTCCTTTCCTTAAACTGCTTGTTTACAAACCCAAAGGGTCGTTGACGTAAATGGATGGTGTCCGGACCCTACCGGGGCCTTTTTATACCGCTCTAATGTCAATATGAAGGGTTTTTTAAGCTACATAAAAGAAAAGTTGAGAAAACAGAGGAATTCTCGGAAAAAAAAACAAACTTTGGGGTCTTTAAAAAAAAAAGATCCGAACAATTCTGTAATGAATGGATTCATTCATAAAACGTTAGATTAGGGAACACTGAGTGGGCGTTAAGAGATAAACAGCAGTGCTGCTAGCGCGACGGGATACAGTAACCATTTGTATCACTTAAAAAAGACTTAGATTGTGTTAAATATCGTTTCCTGTACTGTCGTTTTCAAAATGTTGATTTGATTTTCGATCGGACGTGTTATTTTATTTTTACCTTTTATTTATTGTCGCATTTTATAGTGTAGACTCAGGAAGCACTGGAGCTGGAATTAAGAGTGAGAGTGAGAGTGAGAGTGAGAGTGAGAGTGAGAGCGAGAGTGAGAGCGAGAGCGAGAGTGAGAGCGAGAGCGAGTACTACTCACAATAGGACAGCTGCATACACTTACGCACACCTTTTGACAGATTCGAGCAAGTTGAAAGAAGTTGTCCAAAAGTATGGGGACAACTTTTGTCGTTCCTTCAAAAAATGCTGATCCGGTTTATGTTTCTATTTCTTAAAACATTTCTGATTTCTCTTATTTGCCTTTGATAACTCGGGACTGTTAAGGTGCTGGACTACGGACCAGAAGGTACAGGGTTCACAGTTGGGGCCCCTGAGCAAGGCCCCTTAACCCACAATCTGCTCAATGACTGTAGAACGTAAAACGTAAACGTAAATGGTCGGTAGATTTGGTGGACTCTAGCGTCCTAGTGCCAGGGGGATGCACCATAGGCTGCCCCACCCGGGCATGCAGCACTGCCGGGGGGCATAGACCGGCTTGGGAAAGGCAAAACTCCGTAACGATGAGCGGAGAGAGTAAATGACGCCCCCTTGAGGCTGTTAGTTCCCGGCGTTGGTTGTGTTTTGCCTCTTGCCATTTTTGTTTCCTCACTCATTTTAAGCTTGTCTCCCAAAACCTGACGGGAAGTGTTGAAGCGTTTTGGCTCCCGAACCGGTCCGGTAGGGCTTCCAGAGAAGGTCCGTAGTTTGAACTCGCGTCCGGGGAGTCGTCTGCACGCAGAAAGCGTCCCCGTCCGTCCGTCCGTCCGTCCGTAAGCGGAGCCATGTGTGAGAGCGTGTAGGAGAGACAGCGGCGTCTCCCTGAGCAAATTGTATCCTGATTAAATCCAACGCTGCACTTGTCTCTCCCAGCGCCGTCCTGACAGCCCCAATATGGTTCCAGTTACAAGTGTAATATCGAGGTGCGAAAAAAAAGAGCGAGAGAGCGAGCGAACGCTAATAAAAGTGAAATCTGGATTATGTGCTTCTTGACTGAAATCATGACACCCAGTGGGGAAAAAAAAATGAAACACTTTCCTCCCTCCCTCCCTCCTCCGAATTGGAAAGTCCGTTTTATTTCCTGCCTTGTCAAACGCGTGGGGGTTAAACTTGGGCCGACGTGCCACCCGTCCCCCGGAATGAAGAAACGGGCGAGGGAGGGGTGAAGTGACGCCGCCGTTTGCCGTCCGTTTATCCCGCCGGCTTTCTATTGGGATTGGATTGTAACTCATTCCTGAGGAAAACAGAAATGATATTAGGGGGGAACATTTTGGCTTTCGGATTACTTCTGATTATGCTCCGGGTCTCGAAACAGAAACGCCCGGTCTGATGCCATCTGATGCCATCTGAGAGCCCTAACCTCGCCAGCGCCAAGTGTGCCCCTGAACTGAACCAATCCCTGATTCACACACGATGCCATTCAGTGCCAGTCCATGGTAGGCTCCAGCATCCCGTCGTGCCCAACCCTTCCAGAAGGCACTCCGGCGGGAAACGGACTTCCTTTACCTTACCCGAAGCGACACGATAAACACCTTAACGATAAACCGTGTGAATATCCGACACACCCGTGAGCGTAAGGGGCATTTTCGGAACTCTAGGACGCCCTCTAAGGTGACTCACGGTTTGAAAAGCATCCCCAAAACGCGACGGTACAACATTAGTGTGTTTTTTGTTACCCCCGGCTTTTGAGAGTACGATCCTCTTTGTTCTCGTCGGGTCACGAGGGTTTGCTCGTGCTAGTTTTCTGCCATTCGGACACAAATCGGTCAGGATTCGTCCTGAAATAGACCCAGAAATCGCTCCTCCTGTACGAGCTGTAGATTAGAAGCTTTGCAGGTAGTGCTTATTTATTTCTGTCTCTTAAAAAGTGCAATGTTTATTGATTTTCTGCACGTAAACAGCGTCGCTAACGCCTAAAAGGTTCATACTCACGTACACTGTGTGGTTATAAGGACCTGAAGTGCAGTCATGTACAGAAATTGGAGGGAATTTGTCGTATTTATCGAGTCAAATGCGTGTTTGCTGTAACAATTTCTTTCTAAGATCGCAGAGGGTAAAGATTTATTTTATTTTATTGAATTGTTGACGGGTCGTAATGAACATCCGTTTCAATCGGGATGATAAAACTGCATTCGTAGACGATTTAAAATCTTAAAATGCCACGACAAGTCTGTCTCGGATCCATCGTGGAAAATGTCCGGCTCGGATTTCTGTTAGATATTTGGAAAAAAGAAAGAAGGGTTAAGCGAACCATTCTTCAAAGATTTGCCCCCCCCGGGATCGGTACTATTTGGGAACGTGCGAGTCGTGCTGACTTTGTTCCCAAGGTTGGCAAAGCCTGCGCAGCTGTGCGGGCCTGCGATGAAGACGGGAGCGTTTACGGCCGTTCCTGTGTGGTCGCTCAGAGCAACTGCTGCGGACAGTTCGGATAATACTGATTGATTCTCGGGGGATACGGAGCGCGCTTCGCGTTAAGGACGCGTCCCGGGTCTGTTTTGAAGGGCTAACGAAGGGCTAAAAAGAGAACGGGGCGGGGGGGGGATTTTTTTTCGGGGGGGGGCGGGGTCGCTCACGCGCCTGTCAGCGCCGCCATCGTTAAAAGCTCTCAGCGTTACGGCTCTGATTGATCCTCCGTCGAGTAGAATTTGATATCGGGGGTATCTGTCTGCGCTCCCCTCTTTAACTGATCGGGCAGAGCAGATGCGGGTCCGGGGCGAGGCATCAGCCGGAGTTCTGTCCGAGCCCCGAAAAACAGTCCCGACTTCATTTCCGCGGCGAGTCGTTAGCGTTTTTACGAGGGCGATATATGGGTTCGGGGTCGCGCGTTTAACGAAGTGGAGTGCCGCGTGTGGAATGCGCGCCTGCTCAGCGTCACGCGGACTTCCCCGGGCTCTTACAGTTCGGCCCCGCCGGGCGGCGTAACCCGCTCGCTTTCAGACAATAAAAGGCTGTGATCCGGCCCTCACGTCGTAAATAGCGGCCCCCGAAAAAAACGCGGCCCGGCCTTAAAAGCACACCTGCTAATTAGAAACACGTTTTCACCTCGGCTCGCTTTTTTCCCCTCTCGCCGTCCGGCCCGGACCTCGGGGCTGCGACGACAGTGCTGAGTTAGCACCTTATTGCCACCCTGACCCCTCACCCCTGGTCTGCCTTTACCCCCGGGTTCACCCTGCCCCTCTGCGCCCCTAATAAGGGTGTCCCGAATGGGCCGGCCCCAGACGGTTTAGGATTGCGCCGGTTTTGACGAGTGACGGCCCTCACGTGCGAGTCCCATTTCTGGCTCGACGGCTGCACCAGATGGGTCCCTTCACATCCCGGGTCGGCTTTGAACTCTCGTGGATGACCTCTGGGTGTGCGTGTGGGCCGACCCCGCGACCACCCCGCCCCGCCCCGCCCCGCCCTACGACCCGACCGTCGCTGCCATTCGATAGCGGCAGTTCGGAATTGGGATTCTTCTTTAATTACCCGCTTTTCCAGCCCCCTGTTCCCGACGGTACGGGGACGTGCCAGCCTTGTCCTGTTGGGTCCCGCCCACCCACCAGAATCGAGAGAGCGCACCCCCCCCTCCCCCCTCCCTCCCAAAACTGAGGCGCACCTAAAACCCCGGGACGTCCTTCCTCCCGTTCGCATTCCGTACCGATGTCCAATTTCCCATCAAGCAAACAGACCTTGTTTTGGCCGGGAAAATAATGCGGGCAGATAACCGAGCCGCCCGGCGCTCGCGCCCGAGCCACGTAATTACCCAAATAGGCGGCGGGGCGGGCCGGTATCCGTGTCCAGGCAGGGGTTCCCGCGATAAGCGCCGTCCGCGCTCTCACATCGGTAATTACTTTATTGATAATTCGCAGGGAAAACCGGCCGACCAATCGCCGGCACTAGATTTAATGGATCGGCCCGGTGAGGGACCGGAGGGGACACCAAGGGCTCCGTTTAAAAGCACCGAAAATGGGTTTGGGCCACGGGGGAAGGTTTTTTCCTCCAGAGATAATCACGGGAACAAATGTAAAATAGCACGGCCTTAGTACAGGCTCGCTCTGCCCGCTCGTGTGTGTGTGTGTGTTTTGGGGGGACGGGGACGGTGGTGTTTAGAAGGGTAGGGGGTGGTTATCTGTAACTCCTCCTATAACACATTTACCCCCGTCCCTAAATGAGCTTCTATTCCTCCGAGGGGAAAGACCCTGGTAACGACGCTGACATTTAGCAGCTTCGCTTCACTCTATTAACTACAATAAATTTAATTTGCAACAGGCACAGAAGTGCACCTCAGGGGGTGGGGTAGGGTGTGTGTGTGTGTGTGTGTGTGTGTGAGTGAGTAAGTGTTATTTTATTTACTTATCTATTTATTTATCTGCTTCTATTGTCTGTTGGAATGTTCAGGTCTGTTTGTGTCCACTCGTCTGCGCCCAAGGGGTTTCGTTTGGGGGGTGG